>VZSE01010539.1:1458198-1476973 GCA_013398275.1 Promerops cafer
TTTTTTTTTTTTTTTTTTTTTTTTACTTTTGAACCCTGTGTTGGGTATTTAATCTTAGTTAGAAACAAAAACAGTATCACATCATATCTGAAACGCAACTCACTGAGGGATTTTTAAAAGAAAGTGTTTTGATTTAGAATTCATGTGGTATGTTGATGGAAAAGTTTGTCAGGGTCTGGCGTTTGATTCAGTAGGATTGGTCCCACAAAGCTGCTTGTGTTCAGGTCAGCAGGAAAGTCGTGGAATTGCACCAAAAGAACGAGAGACGTCAAGAGCTGAATCCGTAATTCCAGTCTGCATCGTGAGCAAGGCCTTCATTTTTATTCCTGTTAGCAGTTTAATTAAACAGTATCAGTGCGGGAGCCTGCTTTCTGAATTTGCTCCAAATTCTTCATAAAAATTGCAGTAAGTAATGGATTTCACAAAACTGGTGAGGTTTAATCAGGCAAATCAAAGAAAGTTCTACCTTGCTGTATAAAAGTATGTCAATCAAAATTACACAGCATACTGACTTCTGCCTTCAAAGGTATGTTTTAAATTATATTAGCACTAAACAAAGCATTTTCCTTTTTAAACATGCTTTTTCAGGAGTTCAGGTGAATACAGGTTGTGCTGGTGCCAAATCTGGGTGCTAATTTTCCAGTATTGAGGCATGTATTTGTTTGCTGAAGAGGGGCCTCTGCAAATATAACTAATGAGAGTGGTAAAACCATGTCAGTGTGGTTTTCTGGTTGTGAAGGGCTGTAAGATTAGGCCTTTAGGTTTTGGATTTTCTGTAGGTTGTTTTGGGATGAAATGAGATTTTTTTTAAGCTGCATTTTTGTGTTTCTCGAAAGGGTTAAGTGTCCCAAGCAGCTTGAGTAATGTCTGGAGTAATGAGTTCTCATAGAACCTTTTGACTCCGGTGAGAATTGAGAGCAGTTTTGTCTCCTGAGGGTCTGATTCAGTCAGAATAATTAAACTTATAAATTCTGGGGGAAAAGAGAGGTCTGGAAACTCAATGGGAAAAGAGTATTTAATTTCATTTCTGTAGATTACTGGTTCTGATTTAATGGAAGTAATCGCAAGATTGCTTTCTGTAGTATTGGTAGCTTGGTTTTAATTTCCCAGTGTTCTAATCCCTGTGCTTTTAATGAAACCGAACTTAACGGAAATACACTGTCAACATCTACTGAGTATTTCACATTTTGATATATTAAGGTCCCCATCTTGTAATGCAGTAATCCTGTAAGTTACTAGAACACATTTATAAAGCTAGAATTGCACAACTAGGGTCTTAAAATGTTCACGATTAAAACATATTAAGTGGTGTATTTGATAAAGCAAGCCCAAGTGTCTTTTAGTTGAACTTTACTTTTTGTAAGAGCCTTAATACTGGAGAGAAGGAAAAGGACTTGTCTCCATTTGAAAGCACTTTGAAATCTGGTAGAAATATAGCAAACCATCATTTATTTATGTGTTGTAGCTTTCCAAAGCTTGGCCTTTTTAACTGACAGAGTGAACCAACAGCAGTTATGTGGACTAATGAAAATGCTTGGAGAAAAAAAGTAGTTTCGATGCATTTTAGATCAACTGATGCTGCAACTTTGCTCATGAAGTTTTAACAGGATTTCCTGTTTATTGTTTCAATGGCTTTAAAAAACATGGACAGTGCTAAAGATTTTTAACATTGAGCAATTCTAGAACTCCAAAATTATTTTCCAGTGATTGGCAGTTTTCATTGTTGTTTGACTTACGCAGTTTTCGTTGTCATTTGATTTGTGCAGCATACGTAGATCTCTAAAAATTCTCTTAAAGTCTCTAAAACTTTTTAAAATCTCCTTCTAGCACCTGTGGCTTAAACACTTTCTATTTGGATTACCTAAGTGGATGTACCTGCATCAAGTGCACAAGGAGGTTGTTGTGTTTCACTTTATTTGTGATCATGACTTAGGTGAACTTACTGTTGTTCTTGGTTGGAATTTTACAGGCAGAATTGGGCTATGGCTTTATAATACTGTTCAGATATTATCATTCCTTTATTTATGGCCACCTTTGCCAAACACAAATCTGAATATTCAACCTTTTGAAGTCATAGCATGCCAGGAAAGTGTTTTGCAGAACAGTCTCTTGAGCTTTCAAGAAGTTAATCCCGACCTTAACCTAAATTTAGTGAGTAACTTCATGGGCTTGATCAGAGATTATTGATGAGACACGTGCAAGTCCAGTAAAAGATGTGATCTTGTAGAAGTTTTAGAGACAGCTCCATTGTAATGCCTGGAAAGGGAAGGCTGCACCCAGCCAGCTTTGACCAGAGAATGCTATTGATGAAGTCTGTGGAAGGAGATTGAGGTGTTTTCATAGAAATTATCAGTAGCATATGCCAAAGCTGCACTACTTCGATTACACATTTGCACTTCTGTCACATGAATTTATTTCCAAGAAAGGTTTATTCATGTTTCCAAACGTGTTCAGTTCAATGGCTGGGAGTATTTTTCCACTGGCAGCATTCATGTAGTTTTCAATCCATTAGATTTCAATCTGAGCCCATCTATTCCATCTAATACTTGCTATAAACATTGTGATAAGTGGAGATGAAATAGAAATGTCAAATAATATTTATATAATACATAAACAATGACTTTGAGGAGAAAAACCTGTGTTGAAGGGGGTCATTTTCAAGTTGTCAGGACATCAATTATTTTACTGGGAGCTTGAGCAAAGCATCTTTTTAAAATTATATTTCTAAAGAATATTGTTCAAGAAAAAACTTCCACAAGCAAAGTTAAATATTTGAAAATTTTCAAGCCAACCTGTTTCTGGAAAAAATGGTTTTATATGCATGAGTGGGATCCATGCCACCTCCCTTTCCAAGTGATACCAGAATGGTTTAGACAAGGCAATAATCCTTAGGTCGTGTACTTCACTTGTAAGTGAATTATTCATTGCTTATGTCTCTGCAGGTGTAAACATGTGTCTGTCATTTATGGTGCAAAGTTGGAGCTTTATGAAATGTGCCATGATGTTTTATGGGCACTGTAATTCTCATTTATACAGCGAGTCGAGTTGTACTGCATGTCTGATAGACATGGATGTTTGCTGCTTCACACTGGAACTGGCAGGGTTTTTGCATGTGATTCTATGCCTTCTCTGGCAATATTTTGGACATTTACCCTAATTATTAGGAAACCTAAAACAAATGAGAACTATTAAGTGACCATAAATGGAATTTCAGCTAGCTAAACATATTATCTATTAACATAAAATCAGTAACTGAAGGTGTTGTACTTACTTTTGCTAAATGTACATAATTTCAGGTAAATTAATTTTTTTCTCCTTTTATCATTCACAAGTAACTTTTTGATGTGAATGTGTGTGCCTCAGTATCTCAGCAAACAACAAAGTAAGTGCACACTCAGTTGTTTCAGCAGATGTGAGGGACAAATATATCACTTGAATGAACAAATGTCTGTTCATGCATGAGCATCATCCCTTTAGAGATATGTGAAATGTTTTTCCATAATGCCAACAGGCAAGCAGCTGCTAATTTTAATGTAAAATAACCTGCAGAAATACTCAGAATCGTTTTTTTTTAAACATATCATATATTCAAATGTTTATGTGCCTTTCAGCATTTCCTAGAAGTAAAGCTCATGTGTTCCTTAGCTCTCCCACCACAAGTCCAGTAATGAACTTGTAATTAAAATTAAATTTTTACAAAAATATAATAATCCTAATTCCTGACACATTTTTAGCTGTGCCAGAAATTGGGTATCTATAGCAGCCAGAAGAATTTGATAATATTTTCCCGTATTACAGTGAAATAAATGTCAGTCAGAAATATGTCTTCCTGGTACACCTCTACATTTATGTAGTTGAGTAAAAAAAGAAACCAATTGTGACTATAGTTAACATAGCAGAATATGTTTGTTGTATATATTCACCTCTAATATTCTAAACATATATTCTATCTGAAGCCAGAAGTTCTAGTTTTCTATGAAATCTGTTCATGGAGACCTGGCCTTTTCAACTTTTACTGTTACTTATCTAATGCTGCATAATGCATATGGTTAAAATTTTTTGATGGGTTTAATCTGTCTGCAGGGTTTATATCATGAAGCAAAAGTGCTCAGTGCAAGGAATATCTGAAGTAAATTACTTTTACCTTCCAGCTATTCTGCATGGCTTTTTGGCAAATTCTCACTAGTTCTGTTTCCTGTAGGTACTCCACGTGCACATGCTTGGAGTAGATGGAAGGATTACTTAATGGAATGGAAATATTTTTGAGCACTGAAATTAAGGATTTTCCAGCATAAATAGTTCAAGGCAAGAAGTAAATATAGTCAGTATTGCTGGAAAACAAAGCCCACTGGCCTTATGTAGAGCTGATCAGTATTTTGTTTAAAATGCAAGAGAGTGGTGTATTTCAATATTAAACATGTTCAGGGAAACACACCTGTTTCAGTGAAGGTTTTCTCAGGTTCAGCTGATAGGAGAGTATTGCCCTAAAATAAAGAAGTGATGAAAGTATTTCCTTACATCTGTGTAGGGGCTTGAATGTAGGTCTTCCATGAGCAAAGAGGATACTGAGCTATAAAACCATTGGCTATTGCTTGGAGGTTTTCTTTATCCAACTTACAAATACTGCTTTCAAATACCCTCACAGAAAGGATTTTTCACCCTGGGTTTCCTCATCTCATGTGAATATCCCCTTCATTAATCACTCTGGCTTTTGCTTGAGGCCTCTGTTGTCGAGGAAAGATTTTATTTTATTTTTATGCTACATAGGAAGATTATTTTACATTAGATTTTTGGTGGGGAAGGCAGGGAAATTTTTTCCTTGCAATTTTCATTTTTTAGATATTAAACAATAGCATGAAGTATAAAAATTGCTTGAAATTACATATGCACTAGTGATTCCAAAGAATATAGCTAAGAATAATGTCAAGTGTGAGATGTGCTTTTCAAAAAACATACGTGCTTTGATCTAGAAAGACAGGGAGAAAGTCCTCGTCTCCAGTGCAAGCTATTAATGCCAGGGATTTCTTTCTATGCAATTCTATGGTGCACCTGTTTTTATAGGAATTAACTTGATTGGTGTAGTTCATGTATCAGTGTGTTACGTATAGAATATTCTGTTTAAAGTGTTATTAAGGAAACTGTGTGTCTTAAATGGTGTTACAACTTTAGGCTCTTTTTTGTCTAACCTGACTTCACTAAATCATAAGAAACTCCTCTGAATAACAATAACAAGACAAGATTTCATGACATTGCATAATAAAGTCTCACATGTTACACTTACCACCTTCTAGGACAAAAGTTGTGTTACTGTTGTGAGTTTTAAATTTTTTGTATTTCTGTATCTTAAAACAAAAAGCCAAATTGTGCTACACTTTTAAAGGCAAAGAGCTAATAAGTGTTTTTAAAGCTGATTGAAAGTAGTCAAAGTTGGCTGGGATTACTCGTGTGTCAAGTTCCTGAACTGTGACATAAAAAATGTTTGTGTACCTCCTGTGCCTCCTCCATGGAGGGGCACCCTGGGTGCAAAACCTGCCAACATCTGGACACGAATCCAGGTTGCACTGCAGGAAAATTGCTGTGACAGAATTGCTGTTCTTGGAGAGGTTTGAACAAACCCAACTCCTCCCTTGCAGTGTTACACAAATAGAGGTTCTGTCTGTTGAAGAGAGGGTTCTTCAACATGCAGGTTTTTATTACTGTTTCTTTGATTTACTGTGACTTCATTCTGAAAAAAAAAAAAAAAAAAAAAAAAAAAAAAAAAAAAAAAAAAAATTGTTACTTAATTCTGTACTTGACTAGTAAATTACTTTTGGTTGTAGTGTCTTCTGAGATGTTTATATTTCACCAAATAATGTTTGTTTCTAATGTTTGTAAAAGTTAATGTAATATCACCAAAAGTCAAAATCAACATTTTCTAATAATGCCTTGTAATTTACCTAGCCTTACAGTGTTTCAGAAAATTTTCCACCAAAACTGCATCTAGTCACTGCTTGTCACAATTATGAAAAAGAGATATTTATAAACCTGTAGCTTCTAGCTGCCATTAAAGATTAATGAGACAAATCATGAGCATGTGGTGACTGGTTTTTTTATTAAAAAAACCTCTTTTTTTTTATTAAACCAACAAACCATGATGTCTTTTTTGTTGAGGATCTGAAGCAATGGTGTTTCAAAACCTCCACTGTGCATGTTGGGATGTACCTGTGAATCTGAGACAAATACCTGATATTTGGGACACATTTCCCAGCCAGCCTGTCCTGAGTGTTCTCTGTGGAAGCTGCAGGAGGAGTTCTGCTGGGGGGATGGGAGTGCATGGAAGTGGATGTAGATATATATGGCTGTTTTTATTGTCTTGTTTCAATAGCACCATTTCAGCCCTATTTCAGCATTCTGTGGTTGAGGAAGGGCTGCCTCAACTGCAGAGCTGAGGCTGTCCCAGTATCAGCTAAATGATCCCAAGCACTCTTCCAAATACTCTTTCTCTGTTCATTGCCTACTTCAAAATATTTGTTTCTTGAATTGTTACAATGTGCTGCTATTCAATCTTTTAGTGTACTCAGCATCTTCTCTTGCAATGCCAAGAACAGTTTTCAGCTTTTCTTTAACTAACAGTTTTTAAGCCTTTTTTATAATACACATAAAAGCTGTATAGCCACAAGGAGAAAAAATGTTCTGTGTTTGTTCTCATGTAATTGGTACAACATATTTTTCTATCCTCTTTCAGAAACATCTGCCTAGCTGTCTCATTAATAATAATTTTTTTTGTGTTCATGCATTTCTTTGGAAGGGTGCAGCAATTGATATTAGCCCTAGATTTCTTTGCTTTTTTTTTTTTCCCAGAGGGAATTTTTCATGATTCAACATCCATCTAATCTTTCTGTTCAAGTAAAAATGAACTCTTAGCCCACAAAAATTAGAGAACCCAGAACTGTTTTCGTAAGGTACCATTACATAAATTTTAGACTGCATTAGTTAGAATCACTGAGTGTAATTTAAATTTCTTTTTGGTAAGGAATATGCTTTGAATTTAAAACTGCTGTTATACTCGAATGGTCCTGAAGTAATGAGATTACAGTCCTGAGTGAAGATTATAATGAAGATTAGTTTTCCATTGTTCTTGGATTAATTTTTATTTTTTTCACTATTCCATGGGACAGTATATGACTATAGTAATTCATCTGATGGTTAATCAGAATTGTTGTAGATAGTTTTATTAATAACAGGAGTTAAAATAAGTGAAGTATTCAGACAGCCATACTACTAATAATGATAATAATAATTGTGGATGAGGGTGATACACTGCAGGAAAAAAGAGCTGTACAATGGTGATATTACACCAGTTTTATCACTGGTTTTGCCTTACCAGTTGTGGCACAAGTGAGGGCTTCTTAGAACAGCCAGGAGTTGCCAAGAACACTTAAATCTGTCATTTTCTCTTGATCCAGACCCACACAGTAAAGAAGGGAGGCAGGTGATGGCAGAAAGCAGAAGTTCTCTTGTGTCCTGAGAAGTGCAGACTCATCCTTCTGTCCTGTGGGTTGACTTTCATGGTCAGAGAAAGGCACAAGTGCCATACCTGCATTTAAATGCTTCTCTAAGCAAAATACATCCAACGGCATAAATAATGAAACACTATAAACAAATGACAAATAAAATGGCCTAATAGCAAAGGATGTAGGATACTTGTACTGCATTAAAGTAGATGAGGTCTGAAGAGACTGAATTATGCTTTGTCATGAAGAGAGGGACATCAATATTGTGGGGCAAACTCTAAGCAATCCAGATACCACAGAGTCAATTCTCCTGCCAAGGACTGTTCTTAGACTGCCTCAAGCAGTGTGGGGAGAGTGGAGAAAATTACATCAAGGACGCACCTAAGCTGCTCTCGAAATTTGTCTGTGCCATCTGCAGCATACCTTGATGGTAATTCGCAGTGATTGGCCGTTGCTCGAGAGTGTTTTGATATTGCCTTACAGGCACGAGGTTCCCTGGAAATAGCATCCCCAAGGACGCTGTTTTCCATCCGTTCAGTCACGTGACGATGAGTACAATGAAACGAGGTTTAAGTTCATTTCTTTCTTACATGCAGTGCTGTGAGAAATGTGTTTGTGTGTTTTAAACATTTTCAGTGGAGCAGGCTGTCTTCGTCCTTTTTGCTGCTCTTGCAGTTGCCCTGGGCGAGTGCGCGGCGCCGGGGCTGCGCTGAGCCTGCAGCCCTGGGAGCTGGGGGCTCGGGCGGCTGCCCCGGCTCCAAGGCTCCAAGTGCCACCGTGTGGTGAATTAGTGCGATAATGGCTGTTTTTAATTGCAGTCATTTCTGTCAAGAGCACCGTTTGCGACCTGAAGCATTTTTCCCACTGGTGACCTGTGTTTATTAAATAATTCTGCTGTATTCTTAGGTTTTCTTTCTCTTCTCCAGAATATTTAGGGCCGGTGGTGCAGTTCCCTTTGCCTCTTGGCTGTGTGATCTCCCCACATCACAGCAGAAAAGCCTTGTGTGCCCAGAGGTTGATTGATTGCTGCAGTTCAGTTTATTCACTCTGCTGAGCTGAAGACAGATGTTGTGTCCTTTCTGTGTCAGTTTGGCAGATTAAAACTCAGTGATGGGAACCATTTCTAAGGGGAGATTTTTGATTCCCAACCTATCAGTCTGAAGAAAAAGGAGAGGATCCTTAGCCACAGGACATCACTTGTCTGTCTGCAGGCACCAATTCAGGCAAGTATTGGATACTGGATTTGTTGCAGTTCTAATCAGAGCTGCTAATAGATTGTCACTGCTAATTTAATGAGGGTGAAGATGACATTGCCCTTCTTTTGTGCTCATCAAAACACTGCCAAGTGTTTTGATGATTTTATTTCTTTCAGTTTTAAACATTGATTTTTTTCCTCTCTCTCTCTCTAGTAAGAAGTAAAAATTACATTATTTCAATTTATATACGTTACAAGCCCAAGATTCACAGAGATGCAGCACTCCATTGGCTGAAAAACAAACAAAATGTAAGGTATTCAAGCTTTTGGGGACTGATGTTGATTAAAATCTTGTAAAATAAAATACAGGTTGAAAAACTTAATTCCAAGTTTAGCTTCTATTAGTCAGATGGATAATGGGGGAGATAAAAGTGTTGGTACTTTTGGAACAGTGAGGAAGTGTTGGTACAAAGAAAGGTGATGATATAATTAACCCCCAGGAGATACAGAGATGTGATTATTGGTTGTGGGATTATAACTTGCTGTAAACCAAATCTCACTATTGAATCTATAATGTATATAAATTATCCTATAATTGTAATTGTTAAATTCTTAAGGTCAGGATCAAGACTTAAGAGGTCACAGATAAAGTGATTATTTTTGTAAGAAATCACATCCTTTATTAATTTTCTGTAGGCGCACACACTGGTGAACAAGTCTGACGTTTTCCCCAACAATTTATACAAAAGCATTTAAAATTGTGTCATAGACCAAAGGTAATGCACATTCACTCCATCTTTTTATGTTGATAAAGACATTCATTGTGGATTCATGTCAGCAAGTGCTGCATTCATGCTCTTGCAGTCTGGCTTCAACCAGTGCCCGGTGGTCTGCCTGAGGCTTCCTGCTGCTGCTGACCTTAGTGAAGTCAGGAGATGCTTGGAGCTCTGCTTGGGTAGCAAACATCAAACAAGGAAGAACACATTGTTTTGGCAGTATAATTCAGGTAATTGAGTGAATTGTAAAAAGGTATAAAAATATTTGGTCCAATAGATATAATTTGTCCTGAACTACAGAACACCACACCTCTTGGCATAAACCACATGAAAAAAAATTTTAAAAGCACCTAAATACTATTGTTCCCATCTTAAGAGGAATAAGTCACTTTAAAGCTGTATAAAATTTTAAAAGAATTAGGGATAGAGATGTTCTTGATCCTCCTCTTTAAGCAACAGAACATCACTTTTCCACCTGTACACCATGAAAGAGATGTTGAATTCTGTTTCAGGTACTTTCCCCAGACAGATGTCGTTTATCCACACCAATGTACGTGAACTCCTAATACAGTTTAAAAGGGCAAAGTTTGAGAAGAGACCAGGTTTGCCAGCTTTTATTGTTCCCCAGGTTCCCTAGGTCATTACAGAAATTACTATTTTATTGCTCAAAATAAAAGAATACAAACATTTTAAGGGAAAAGGGTATAAAAATGCATTACAGCACTCTGGACCAGCCTCTACAGGGAGATCAACAAGGGTCACGTGTTAAAGGCAAAGAATGAAGGGCCTGATACTCTCTAGCCAAGTGGGAAAAAAGATGCTGAAAGAAACAGTATCAAACAGAAACATTTTCCTGCATTCCTGCCTCCATTTGCCTACACTTACTGTGTTTGAAACAAACTTTCCATTCCTAAGTGCACAGGGGGTAAGAGACAAACTGAGGCTGGGAGTTTGTAAGAGGCCAGGACCAAGCTCCGAGCTCTGAATGTTGTCACATTAAATACTACATGGAACTGTGAATAATGGATAAGTAGTGAGAGTTTTTAAAACATTTACACTAAGGTTTACAAGAGTCTTTTGTTTATCAGCCACTGCCAAGTTAGAACTCCTGTGGAACAGTCAAATTCCCTCTTTCCTCTTACTCATTTTGCAGTTTAACTCCTGTGGAGAAGATGAAACCATCTCAAGTGGATTCTCTCCTGGCAGGGCTTTGATGTGTGACTTGTGCAAAAGTTTGCTCCTAGGATTTAAACCCCAAAACCACCAAAGCAATTACTTGGACATCCCTTCAGATCATAAAAGAAACCCTCTTTTTATACATTAGAAAGGTTTTTATATTACCATCAGTGTATTTATGCACTTTAGAAGGTCTGTGATTCACATCCCTTTAGAAAGAAGGAACTTTCAAAGCAATATGAATTTTGCTTTAATCATCCTACATGAATTAAGCAATCCCCTGATTCCTCCTAGATCAACCTAAATCGTTGGGGTTGTTTCCCATTTTGTGCTTAGCTGCTAATAACCATTTTAAAATCCTGGGGAGAAGTTTTAGACCTAAACTCTGCTGCACTATTGTGTTTTCCTAAAGTGCAGGTGTGTACAACTCCACCTTACCTTTAGATGTCACATCAACTTTGAATTCACATTTGTGGATTCATTAAATATTAAGTCTAAGGGAATCAGCTGCTTTAGTTCACTGGTTTGCAAAGGGGAAGTTTTGGGTTCAGTCCCATGATGTCATTAGAGCAGTTGGCTACTTAAACACAGACACACATGGATACATGATATGTCAAACCATTGCTGATCACACAATTTCCACAAGTACCTGCCCTGCTGAAATCACCACAATTGCCAGGCAAAAGATGTAAAATTAATTCCTTAATGACTTGTGACTTAGGTAGTGTTTACTAGACAAAAATACAGCCTAAACAATCCACTGTAGAGCCTTGATAAACAATCACTGAAGGAGCTTTACACACTAAGAAAGCACAGAAAGGAGAAGGCAGGGCCCCCATCCCTCCCACCTCATAGGCAGGACTATTTGATTACACAGTAAAAAAAACAAAAAGAAGGAAAGAAAAGGATTACTAAGTTCTGTAAAGAAATAAAAATCACGCAGAGAGGTAGTTGATATGGCTTCTCCTTTTTTGGTATCATCTTTGCAACCTTAAGAAAGAAGAACATGAGTAGGTTAGGAAGACACTGCTTTTCAATGGTTTGGGAGCAACAGAAAAGTATTTCAGGGAAAACTGTAGTCCAAGTCACGAGAACAGTCATGTGCCTATGACAAAATTGCCATGTTAAGGCTGTTGTTACTAAATTTGATGTCAAATGAATCTATGGAACTATACATTTTAGCAAGTGAGTTTTGTTTCCCAAAATATTATAGATAACATCTGCAGTTACATGAATCAGACAACAGAATAAAAAACCCTCACAGGTACACAGATGTGAAACAAATTTATCACTGTAATTATTTATAGTCTTGTATATGTGATCTTAAGTGGTATTTTTCAAGCTGCTAAAACTGGATATTCAGTATTTCCTTAATTGATGACAAACTACACTGAAATATTTTATATGAATTTATTTCATTATTCCAGCTCAGTCCTCAATGGATTTTATGTATTTCTCATAGGCATCTTCGGTCATCAGTTCATCAAGTTCAGCAGGGTTTGCCACAGTCATCTTGATAAGCCAACCTGTAGTTGGGAAATTAAAAAGAATTGGTAATATCCTAAAAGAACAATTCATTCATGTTACTGCCTTAGGGAAGCACTCCCAGCAGGAACAACCTGCAGAATCAGCCATGTTTTGTGCAGGCAAAACAACATTTCAGTATTTAAAAAAATGAACAATGAGCCAGCTCATCATAAGAAATGACCTTTTGAGTCAGAGCAGTTGTGTAATTTAGTGCTGGCTGTGACAGTGGCATAGGGAAATGCTGTCTCGAAAGAAAAAAGGAGCCTGACCTCTCAGTATCATGAACTCTTACAAGATCCAAACCCCAGAAATGCAGTCATTGCAATTTAATTTAAAATTAAATTCAGCCACAGTGTCCATCTGAAAATAAGATGTTGTAAAACAGCTGTTCAAAGATGACACTGTGATAATACTTTTATGTTAAATTTTACTGGGCTTGAACTATATTCAGGATATTCCACTTAAGTATCCACACCATTAAACTGGAAGAACAGGAATTGCAGAGCAATTTGTAGTAGCAAGATTCCACATAGTATTTATTATTCAAAGATAAAAGTGACATCTTACCATCTTGATAACAGGATTTATTGACAAGCCCTGGATTATCTGCAAGGGCAACGTTAATCTCAGTCACTTCTCCTGAGAGAGGGGAGTAGAGTTCACTAGCAGCTTTCACACTTTCCAAAGCCCCAAACTCATCTGAAACAGAGAATATGATTGAATGTTTCTTAGGGGAAAACAAAAAGCACTTCCGTTTTTTCAGTCAGACATTCTGGTAATGACCCAACCAGTGAGGAAATGTCTTGATCTTGTGCAAAAAAACAGATTGAAGTCACCCACTTTATGACAAGGATCAGCATTATTAAATTTGATGTTTATGCTCTTGAATTCTGGGGAAATTGTGCTAGCTGGCTACTACAGAATTCCTTACATTTGGTTAATCCTTTGGCTAAAGCCCCACAGCACTTATGATAACCAACTTATAAGGAACAACATCCAGCTCTTCCTGCAAGAGACTTAAATATGCCTTTTATCTACAATTTAAACCTTTTTATTTGTAATTTGGTTACAAAACCAACAGTCACACTTTCAGCAATCCCATTTTTCCTTCAGAAACACCATCAAGTGTTATATTTGCACTCACTGGAAAACACACATTAGTATTCAGAAGCACCACACTGGAAGCACCCAGCAGCTCTTCCCTTTTTCCTGTTTTGTAGGGAGTTATGGAAATGCTGCCTGGAGCAATGTTAATCCAGAGCAGCTCTCAGCCACAAGCAAACAAGACAGAGGCTGAAGGAACAGGGACCTGTCACAAGAGTAGATAGGCACCAGGACAAGGGATCTGAGAACAACTTGTTCTGGGAAAGCTTGGAATTAGACTGAGGCCAGAACGGGTAGAAGAGAAGAACTTAAATGGAAATTAAATTCCCTCAAATAAAGCAAAACCACAAGTTGGTTAATTAAAATCCTCCACAGCGAGACCTTTTGTCTAGCAGTCAGCATTCAAGGTAATAGATTTAGGCCAAAACAGTTTGATAGGGATCTATTCCACAAGAAGGTTGACAGAAGAAAGGCCTTCTACTTTACCTCATAAACCCCCGTTTCTTTTTTAAAAGTTGTCTGAAAATAATGACAATCTTTTCTTCATATACTGAGACAGCTCTCCACGTTAATACAGGAAAAGGCTTTTCAATTCTACCTGTTAATGTTCACTTTCTTTAACACGAAAAGTTACATAATTGAATGATGAAGAATGTAACAACTTGTACATCACTAACAAGCAAAAACTCTATGATCACATTTGATACCCCAAAATTACCGAGTCTCGATATCCATAGAAAAATTAGAGCTTGGTATCAATTAGAAATTTCACATCATACAACTCACAAAGTACATAACTGGAGCTGCAAGTTCAGATCAAAGCATAAATATTTTAAAAACAGAGTATAGATAAAATTATTACAAAAAATATTTTTAAAATTTTATTTTTGAATAAACATCTTCATAGCTTAAAAAGCATGTATTTTCTGCTGCTAAGCACAGTCTGACAGTGACAATTTAAAATTAAAGCTGTCTCTTGTAGAAATACCTGAATTTATTTTGCATCCAGAAGTTTGTAATGATATTAATAACCATAAATATTATTTCAGAAAATCTATCTTTGCAAACGAAGAGTGGGATGAGTAGAATAATCACTTCAAGAGCAACTAGAACTAAAACTTACCGTGTTTACTCAGTTTTGTCCCAACTTCTGGAAGACTACAGTAAACAACATCTCCTAATGCTTCCTTAAAAGAAAAACAAAAGCACCAGAGCATACATTAACAAAACTACACATAGGACAGAACTGATACAGTAACTCTAGAATCTGCATATAAGTATTCTCTGTCTCTAAATATTCTTCTCATTCCTTATGGATTGAATATTTTTCGCTTTTTCTTAGCAAACACTTAATATGAATAAACTGTTGGGTTATCATGCCCCAAATACCAAATTATTGTTTCTCTATTACAGTGCTAAGAACCCTCAGGCTCAGTTTATATGCAGATTTCTTCTGGCAGAATGAGGAATAACATCTGCTGATCTTCTTAGCATCAGCTACAGAGAGCTGTTAGCACAGTTTGTCCTTACTGACTTAATTGGGACCCTTATCACCATAAGAATTGGCTCAACTCTTCCCTGACACATGTACCCTATCTCACAAAAGACCAGAGAGTATTAGAGTTCTTGACAGAAACCTGAGATTAAAATAAATGCTGCTTGTCGTGAGAAACATTCATTCCATTTATTGATCGCTTGTTCCATTCTTTAAGTTTCACATACAGCCCAGAATTTGCCTGTGACTGTTCCAAATCAAGTACCCACATGAGAACAAAAAATCCAAAGGAATTCCTGTCCTAGAGTAAGAAATATATGCCATGCTGTACATCTGTTCACAACTGTTCTTTAGCCAGAGGGATTTCACCATATTTGTGTTCGAAGGAAATTTGACCTAAAAATGTACATGATGTCCTTTTCACACAGCCACAAACTGCTCGGGCATAGACCTGAACATTGAATTTTCTCACCAAATTCAGTTCTCCACAGGCTCAATGTGAAGCTATTAAGACCTTATCAGAATGCTGAGGTGGCACAAATATCACAAATAATGTGACAGACCCAGGCCCAAAAAATCATGCTCAGTGTGTTGCATATGCAATTAAAACAATTGAAAAACGCGTAGATGTCCAAAGAGCAAGGACCGAGCAGACAGGCATAAATAAATATTGCAGACCTGGGCAGGAGGGGAGAGATCAATACCTGCGCAAAATCGCTGATTCCTACTGTCCCAATGCCATTTTCCACAGATATCCATTCGTGCTTGTCTGTGAATTTGCGGGCTAAAAGGAAACAAACCTGACATTTCAGAAAGAAGTGACGTGTTGCTTGCTTAAATACAGTAACAATTTGCAGGCTTAAACTGTGGGGCTTTTCACTGAGTTTCTTAATTTTTCTTGGGAAATATTTTAGCAGCACATGCAATTTACAGAAGCACAGAACATGCTCAGTGACAGGGCAGAGGCTCACTGCGTGTTCTGCTCAGAGTATTATCAGTTCCTGTGCAACCATCTGGAGACTGATAAAGCACAGGAGCAAAAGGAGCAGCTCTACTTCAAACAGAAGTGCAAATCTAAAGCTTAGATGTGCATAACTCATAGTTATACATTTCTATGATAGCACGGTGGCTTTTCAAACATATTTAGTGTTTATTTCTGATAACTACTTTATTAGGGCTGGGAAGGCCAGTGTTGGTGACTCTAGAAACACTGTGAGCATTACAGCATCTCATTCAAAGTGCAAAGCTGGCACAGTTCTATGTAACACTAAGGCAAATTAATACAGGAAAAATTAATAAGGCAACTCATACAGACAACTGCTACTTAATAGAATTGCTCTCTGTTAATATTGTTACTGTGAGAAGAACACAGTAGTTATTCTGTATCACTTTAAAATAGGTCTGTTAAAACCTTGTTAAGTCTTTTCACAGCAAGGTTACAATTCTCCTTATATTTCACATCTGGAAGATTCAAGACAGCTTTATTAGAGGCAATTGTTTTTATAAAGTCATATGGAGAAACTTCAAAAGAAGTAACTGAAACAAGCAACATTTTTCTTGCTAACATTTTTCCTGAAATTTTTCTTACTCTGAGATTACTCTTTTCTTACTCAGCCTGCCATGTCTGTTTTCTCACTTCTACATAATTTCCCTGTAGGTATCTTCCTACCTTTAAAAAAAAAAAAAAAAAAATTATTTATTTTTATTTTCCACTTGCAGCACCCATCCAGTCAGGCAAGGGATGTTGCAGAAGCTGGAAAAGGTAACTTCTGAAACAGCTCCCTGGGTGATTAGTGCCAGGGTAGTACAGCTGCACCTTCCTTTTGAGTTCAAAACTCCCCTCTCAAGCTCATCCTGTGGGCTGGACTCTTTATGGCAAACACCAGAGAAACCACACTTCTGCAAATCCTTGTGTATTTTCTAAAATTGTATGAGAAGGAAAACAGAAGCTCTCACTGTAGACCTGCTAAAATCTTTCCAGACAGTCAATACTTTAAGCTTCTTCAGTTGCAGAGATCCTCTTGTGTCTGAAAAGTTCAAGAGTAGCAAGTCTCAGATAAAATGGTTTGGCTTAGAATAGGGCCCAAATTTTACAGAGCTCAGTAGAACAATATGTGTGTTTGCAAGTACAGAACACAAACAAACATGAGTAAACTGTAAACATGAAGTATTGTCCCATGAATTATCAGTCAAAAATTCACAGAATTTCATCTAGCACTACTTATAACTCCAAAAAATCTCATTACACAGTCTAATGAACAGAGTCTTAAATGTCTCAGATCATTTCAGGTCAAGATGTTAAACCCATGGGAATTCTATTGGAAATGAGTAATGAACTATAAGAATGGAAAATGACAATGAACGGATCTCAAACCCAAGCTGAACATTAGTGATGTTACACATGGCACAAAGAAGCCAACCAGTACATTTTTATTCAGGATAATAATATTGTATAGAATCTGTTTATAAAGCAAGGCTAATAAAAAACCAGAAGATTTTCACACCAGTTTGGAATACAGCAGTGAAATGTTACGAAAAGTTACAAGAGTACGTAACTTTCTTGCAGGACCAAAAAAAAAAAAAAGTGAAAAATTAAATTTCTGAGCATGCAACAAAAACCACTGCAAAGAAAGTAAAGGTGAAATTAAAAACAGTTAAGTAATCTCAAAATTTGAACTTCGAGCTTATGTGGTCAGCCCATTAAATAAATCAACCAAAAGGAATATGAAATGTAAAGGCATACCAAATCTCTCTCTGCACTCTTTTACACAAGAGCAGCTGAATTTACTCTAGCTTCATTCATTTCAACAGGCCTTTGGTTTTAACTTAACTAGCACACTCTGAACTCAGTCCTTCATTTAGTGTAACCTGCCTCTACTAAATATCTCATATATACTTGAAGAGTGAACTCACACCTCCACAAAGAGGCATACAAAACTTTTCCTCTTTGCCTCAAACAAAAGCACTGTTTGTTATTCCTTCAAGTGATGTGTATAGAAAAACAACAGGTACATTGGCCAGAATAGTGAAAAAAAGCTTAGATCTTGACTCAGTTTGCAAGTAATGAACAATAAATATTATTTCTTTCACTTGCAGCAGAAGGCAATTAAACAGGTGGGTTTAAGATTGTCTGGAAAGAAATGGATGAGCTCTTCTTAGTGGCAGTCATTACTTTCACAGCATATTCTCCTCCTCTTCTCGCCCACTTTTTAAACATTTCTGTTTGCTAGAGTACCACAGATTCTGTTTTTCAAACTTCCGTGGGTAACTTCCTTTCAAAGAGAGCTTTGACAGCAGTAGATGCTTTCAGAATTAACTACAGCAAATGCAAAATCACAGCAAGCACTGATGCACGAGTCCATCCCCTGCCGTGCCGCTCGTGCAGCTGTGGCTGCAAAGGAGCCAGAGCCAAACTTGTGCAGCCCAGAGGGGCTCAAGGCCCTGCAAGCCTGGCTGGGTCTCTCTGGCTGCCCACGCCAGTCCCTGCTGCGGCTCTGCCTCCGCCAGACACCCACCCCTGCCCCTTTCCTGTGCTGCTGATGCTCCTCGGAGCCAACATCAAGCTGTTTGCGGGCGGCAATCCCGGGAAAAGCGATCCGCTATTTTGGGCAAGCGGGTGTGCTCCCCGCTCGGCCCAGTCTGCGAAGCCTCCTTCTAGGACCAGAGAGGGACTCAGCCGCTTCGCTCAAAACTGCAGTGTGGGATGAGGTTAAAAGTTTCTGGCCAACTACCGGGGGTGAAGCTGCTCCTGTGGGAGCGGGGTCGGGAGTGCCAGCAGGTGAGGGGCCGTCGGGGGTTCAGCAATCTTGCGAGGTTCTCCGGGCCCCGCCGACACCGGGGGGCTCCGGGCGGCTGCAGCATCGCGCTCCGAGGGGCCGCCGGGACACGGCACGGCGGGAGGCAGGGGAGGAGGGAGGGATAGAGCGACAGAGGGCGGCTGCCGCCCGCGGCCGCCAGCGGAACCCGCGCTGCGGCCGCTCCGCGCACCCAGCCCCGGCTGGCGGGGGCT
>VZSE01010539.1:1477124-1602048 GCA_013398275.1 Promerops cafer
GGGCCCTGAGGGGCGGCCCGGGCTCGGCCCCGCGCCCCGCCGGCAGCGGGCACGGGGCGGCCTGAGGGAGCCGCCATGTTCCCTGCGCCGCCGCGGCGGACACGGAGAGGATTGAGGCAAACAGTGCAACAGCCGCTCGGTGTTTATTAAATATACAGGCGCCAAGTCTACAGCAAGTGCACGTGGGACATTTCGCCTTAGGGTTACCGCTATTTCTTAGCTATTACTCCGGAATAACGCGCCGGCAGCACTTTAGGGGTGAACACCACGTGGTTTTCCCAGAATCACGGAATGGGCTGAGTTGGAAGGGACCCAAAAGTATCGAAGTCCGAGTCCTGGCCCTGCAGAGACACCCCAACAATCTCACATGTGCCTGAGAGTATTGTCCAAATGCTTCATGAGCTCTCTTAGGTTTGGGGCCGCGCCCATTCCCTGGGGAGCCTGTTCAGTCTGAACACCCTCTGGGTGAAGAACCTTTTCCTAATATCCAACACAAACCTCCCCTGACACAGCTCCAGCCATTCCCTCGGGTAAACCCATTTTTATCAGAAGCTGTAATAACCTAAGCCTATAGTCTAACCTAACTCTAACAACTGCAGCTGATAGCCAACAATTAAATACTTTTCCCACAAGCAAAGTGACTTTTCATGGTGGTCTTCATTCATTCGCTGACAGTTTGTTCCAGTTGTTTGCCAGGGACCGGCTTCTCTTCCTTCTTGCATTTTATCCCAAAGAAACTGAAGAGTTTCATTAGCATTAGATCAACAATCTCCTCTTCTTCTGAAGCCTGAAGTAATAACAAATAAGTTACTCAGAGGTGCACACCCAAAGTGGATTCAATCTCTGCTGAAGGCAGGTCAAGTTGCAAGACAAGATCTCTGCTTAAGTGAAATAAGCCAACTTTCAGCAGAGCGTGAGTGACTGCCAAGCAAAACATTGTGCCAATATTTTTATCCAGCCAGAAGCCCCAGATGAGTATGGACACTACAGAAATTCTGGCTGTCAAATCCCGTGGAAATCTCTCTACAGGAGCCTGGAGTGCACTTGCCAGCTCCCATACAGCTTGTGGTATACCAAGTGAGACACTAGATGAAGTAAATGAGTAAAACTAAATATATATCCTGTCTTCTATCAGCCACATCCTTTGTTTTCATCTCCCTTGACTTTAAAACAGAGGAATTCTGGGCAGTACTGGAGTGCTAAGATGGATTTCACACCACACTATCAATAGCTTGAAAGGGTCAGGCACTCACAGTGAGAGTTTTAAAAGAAGCTGTAAAGCCTCATACACTTCAGTAGCAGTTTTTGGACTGATTTCAATATAGCCCAGCACAAGCCTAAGAATTTATAATGGATGTAGTATGTGAACAGAAGGCTACAAATCAGATCTGAACAGGGACTCATCTGAACAGGAATGGACAGTGTCAATCTGGAAAATCTGAAGTGTACTTTCTTGTTGTCTTCTTAAGAGTTGGACTGAATTTAGATGGTTTTCATCCATGGTTGAATACCTGAGTAAGCACTGAACAAAAAATGTAAAAAGCAAGAGAGCTTAGATGAACAAACCTGGTAATGCTTCTGCTCCTCACTAAATGCAACCAGAATCACTGAAATGAACAGATTCAGTACCACAAATGTCATAAAAATGATGCAGGATCCAATTAAGAAGGAGCCTAAAATTGGATTGTAGTCCAAGACCTGTGTAATGCATAAGGTAAGACATCAAAAAAACAAACAAAAAAGCATACATACTTACAAGTAGTTAAGACCTAATAAGAAGTCTGTCACCTTGAAAATCCTGTGTAATCAATTATGACATAGGTATTATACACATATATACATTTTCTACTCTAGTATTGTCCTTTGTTGATATGATAGAGTACAAAGACAACAGAACATTTTATATATGTATATGTGAACATGGGCAATCTTTGGGGGTTTTTGAGTATTTGCATTTAATTGTAATGGTATGACAGTTTCACATGAAAGTTGACAAGCCTGGAGATCTGTTTATCCACAGAACAGCTGAAGCTTCCTAATGCCTCAGCTTTCAAAATAGGTGAAATCCCTGTATGCATTTCATCTATTTTACTGAATGCTTTACAGAGAAGCACAGTCTGACTGTCAGAGACACTTATAAACCAAGGGTTGTGAAAAGTCAAAACACTAATTTTCATATAAGCTACAACATAGGAATATATTTTCATTATTAACATGAGTGGGATGTAGAGGTGAAAATGTGCCAAATTAATGATCTTCAAAGCCAACCATATCATATTGGATCCATGGTCTAAAAACATGCACCAAGGAGGACTTCACAGTGAGACATGTCCAAGAATTAAACCACAAATAAATGTTCAAAAGATATTGAAATATTTGTCAGATCTTGCTGAAAAAGTGGTATTTAAAGAATAACAAAAAAAATTAACATGAAGTTCCCTTGTGGAAGGCCTTGCCTTTCTTGGGAAGATAGAGGAGGTGTTCAGAACAAACACAGGGCTTTGCTCACATTTCTATCTGTAGCTTTCTAAGGAAACTGCTCAAGACGTTTTGTAATCAATTAGTAACATCTCTAGTTGAAATGTGAGCAGGTGGCTTAATGAAACGTTCATTATGAGCCTCCCCGTGGTCAAAACAGGACATGAAAGTGGTTTTACTTGATGCCTTTTTCTTGCTCAGAATTGGTGGCTGCTTTAGGGAGCTGTGGAGCTTGCAAAATTAGATAAATGTTTAACACTAATTGAAAGTCTTTCTATTTGCTGGGTCAAAGCATATTTGATAGCTGAGATGCCAATTGTATGGCTGTAAACTTCTCAAAATTAGATGTGGTACCTCCTCATAGTTGAAGATTCCCAGCTGAAGACTGACCATGGTCTCTGCCGAATCAAAGAGAGTTTTGTAAGAGTAGAGCTTCCAGCCAAATATCAGGTTTGCCTGCAGAGGACAGAAGTCATGTCTTATGTCATTATCAGAGTCCTTGCTGCAAAATCTGTTTAGCTTGAAGATCTCTTATCACGGATATGAGAATGTCTTATATCTGCTCAGCCTGCAACTAGATATGTAAAAAATATAACTATTTCCCACTTATAAACTAGCCAAACAGAAAATGGCACTTTCTGAATGCTCCACTATTTAAGCTTTATCCAGAAAATCCTTTTTCCTGTACTTTGTTCTTTGTCACATCTATTACACATAGAGAGTCCTTATTTTTCAGCTCAGTGTTTGATTTTTCACTAGATTTCAGTTTGCAGAGAACAGACTAGTGGATGTTTTAACTTCTCTTTCACTCATACAGAAGACTTGGGCTCCGAGCTGCTAAACTAAGATTTAGACAGGCAGCTTTATTCCATTTTACATGGCAAAGCTACATTGCTTTTAGCATTCAGAAATACTTGATTTAATCTGACAGTACCTGGAAGCAGACTGCAGACAAGAGAAAGCACCGTGGTACTCACAGCAATGGAATAGGCAAGGAACATGATTGCAATAACAATGATGAATCCAGAGATATCACCCCATGCCCTCCTTAGTGTTGAAGTGATCATGTTTAGTTTAGGGTTGAGCCTCAGCAGATGCCACAGTTTCACTGTGGAGAGAAGCACCAGGAATGCAATCAGGTAGCCAAGAACTGCATCAGCTCTTGCTGTTTCACTGAAGCTTATGGAGCTGTTAGGGAAAAAAAAGAAAATACATAATGTACCATGCACACAGAATCCTTTGAAGTGCATAAATGGGTATGCTGGAAAAGCCAGTCACCCTGTGCTGGGTTTCAGTGGAGACATAATGAGTTCCTGCTTGAGTGTTTCCACCTGCACTCCTTAGTGTGTGCACACAAAAAGCTCAGTTGTGCATGGCTACGATTTTTAAGGAGAGGAGGTCTAGGCTGTAGCCCAAATTCTGCTCATGATCCTGTGATTCTCTCATCTCCTTCCTGTGTGACAATTTTTAAAAGATGTTATAATTTTCCATTCTGTGCCAATATTCCATTATTGTTCTCTAACCAGTGGCTTTTTATGACAAAGAACAAGGCAGATTATGTGCTTTCTGGGTGGATGTACTGTAGCAGAAGGGCTTGTTGGTTCACAAAAGGGTGATGCAGACAGGAAAGTAGGAGCTAGAAAGGGAACTTGGTGCTCAAGTCTGCTGGATTTTATTAGAGCAGTATCAGAAGAAAATCCCATTGCTGACACAAATCTAAGCCCTGACACACTTATAGGCTTCATGAATATATAGCCATCTAGGATAGCAATATCTAGCACAGACAAGGTGCTATCTAGGAAGAGGAAAAATAGATTTATTTCTGCATAAGTAGCAACAACAAAGGATTCACTAAATAGCATTAGTACTTACTCCTCCTTGTGTTCCTGGTAGTAGCTGATGTCTCGGATCCCAAGCACGGTCCGTTTCACAAACACTGACAGAGCACTCCAGCTAATCAATATAATGGCCATCTCCAGGAGATTCCACTTGCTATGGAAGTATTTCCATCTCAGACTCTTCAGCAGCTTTCCCTGTGAGCAGTTTTACTGTTTCAGTCTCATGGCTCCATATCATACAATGCATCTCTGAAGATTAGGGCAATGCCCTCCACAATAAAGCAGACTGCTCTGCATTAATAAAAATACATCTTGCACTAGTTTCTAATTATCTTTCTCAAAAACAGCATCCAAGCCAAATAAAGTATTGCCTTCCTGTTATTTAATACTGACACTGTACCTGATCCAATCTTCCATTGGTGTAGCAGTACCAGCACTAGTGAAATCAAGTACAGTCCTAAAGCTTTTGTAAGTGAAATCAACGGCAGGCACAAGGTAATGCTCTCAGCCAAACTTTCCACTGGGCCTCACCTGTACTATCATGTAGTACACAATAAAGAGGAAATAAATGACTTCTGCTGCAACCACAAAGATGTGGAGGCTGTCCGTGTAGGGGTAGAGTCGGACACTTTGTAGCTCTGCATTTGTGAAGAAGGCCCCTAAAAAACAAACAGGGGTCACCTCAGGGCTCTTTCTGCTTTCATTCAAACAACTCTGTTCACCAGTGAGACTTGTGTACTTGCTTTCACATCAATGTGAGACTGAATTCAACCTGACTGAATCAAAATTCAGTCTCACATCAATGTGAGACTGAATCAAAATAAGATTTAGACTTGATTATGTGAGTAACCCTGTAAGTGTTTGAAATTTTCCTCAAACAGGAATTTCAGAGAGCCAAGGCTTTTAGAGTGGTAGTGCTGTCTTGTGTGATAGCACAATTGTAATCACAGCAGGATTGAGTTTGGATTGGACTGCAAATGCAGAAATACAGCAGGAGGACTTGGAAATTTTTTTAAAAGGCTGAATCTCATTCTAATCCCAAAATGAGCTCAGTTTTTTGGTCAGTTTGGGCATTTTCCCAAACTGACCATTTAGTACTTGGACATACCCTAGGGACACTGCTGCTCAGACCAAATGTTTTCCTATAGCCTCTAAACCAGAATCTGCTTTCATTATTCTCTTTGTTGTATCCAGATTATGTATTACACAATTACACAGATACATATTAGAAGTCATGTGGAACAAAAAAGACAGACTGTTATTTGTATTTTTTTTCTTAATATTGTATTGATTAGGAAACAGTTTTTCTTGTTCCTGTTGTGTAAATTCTCGAGATCAAGTTTCAGTATCATGTTTTCTTCATCAGCAGATGACCACAGCATAAGCAAACATAAGATAGTGCATTATGGTCTATATTACTGTGATGCTGCATTTCTCCTAAATGGTTTAGAAAATTTGCATTGATTCTCTCGTGATTAGATTTATTAATACACTTGTCTTTCCTGAAGAAAGAACATAGGAAAACACTGATAGTGTGTAAATCTACCTTCTGTAGATGCATTGCTTGCTGTCTTCAGAAATGTGTAATTTAGGAAAGGCTCTCACCTAAAGCATTGCTTTCAAACATCAGGCTTATAATGCAGAACAGGTTCACGTTGGCATTGTAGACTGTAAATTCAACAAACACTGCTCTTGTGAAGGTGTCAAGCCAGACATTGTTGAAAAGGTACTGGAGAATTCTGCCAAAAGAATGTATAGCCAGTGATCTAATTCATACAGGAATGAGACGGTATCACATGGAGGATGCACTGATAACTTACAAGAACACTAGTGGTACCTGGAGGCATTCTTAGGGTCAGTTCCCAGGTGAATCACATATCCCCCTCCACTGTAGATGGCAAGTTTACCCCAGCTGGGATGTCCTCTCAGTTTGGACTGACTCTGATACTGCCATGCTGAGCTCAAGTCAGAGGAATTATCAAGGACTGAGGTATTCCAGTGCTCCCCATAAACTGATGTATCTTCTGTTTGCAGGGAGTATGGAGCGTGGCATTCCTCAACTACATGCTGGAGTTTGGGAGAAATAGGGCAGGTGTCTCCTTTCACTCTTACTTGGCGAATTCGAGCACTACCCACCAGCTTGGAATTGCCATCTGTAATGAATCCTAAGCAGGAGATCGAAAAGAGCAGCACTGGAAATGTGACAAAATTAATAATATTTCTTCATTTTATTTATGATTCAGTGATGCATTAATATTTTGCCATATAGTCTTTTCTCGGAAACACTGTAAGCAAAATAGTCATGAAAATGAAACCCTAATATTGATTTGAACTGAGTTCTTAAATAACATTCACAATGACAGAGTTCTGTGTCACCCCCATCTGTATTTTATACAGAAGGAAAGTGAGGCCTGGGGGAGAAAATTACTCACCTCGAGTCCCATAGAAGAGTAGCTTTATGCAGTGTTCATGTGGCCTGTCATGTCCAAAGAGCAACTCTGCTAATATATTTCAATATTTACCCTTAAATGAGAGCTGGAAAATGGGTCATATTTTACTGGATATGGCTAGACAGAAACATGCTGATACTGCATAATTTGCCTTCACATTGACCCAAGCTGTGATGCAAACAGCCCTCCTGAGGAAAAGCTTTATAGTGCCACCTGTCTGCCATTCTTTTTTTTTTTTTTTTTAGTTATGGAAAGACAGTTGTTTTAAACTGAGGATATATCTGAATATCTGAAGTAAGTAATGTAAAATGTGAAAAAATTAGCATTGCAGTGCAGAACTTTTGGGTTATATTAAATATATGAAAAATATCAGGGGATGTTTAACTTGGGGTCAAGATGTGGGGTTTTGTTATCCACTGGTATTCATATCATAAGATTCCTTGCTAGCCTCATACACTCACAGTCTCTTTCTCCACTCTAATATGCAAGTCAGAGATAAGTATTAAAACTAATGTTTCAGAATCTGGCAAGCTGAAGGGAGACAATGTGACTGCACCTTTATATGATCCATAAAGATTTTTGAGTAAAGTAGTGTTCGCCCATGTGAAAAAATCCTGGTAACTGTAGACATCGTGGAATCCATCTGTAAAGCTGTCCTCAATGTGTTTGTTTAAATAGTAGGAATTGGGATCTCTCTGCCCATAGGCAACCAGTAACAGCATCCATAAAAACCCCAGATAGGCTGGAAAAAAAACAGGAAGAGACAGCACATGTGAGCTCTGGCTTAACAATGCTGTTCAAAATAGATTGCATGAATGATTACTGCTGCCAGCAGCCATCAGGCCAAGGAGGTGCTTTGTAGACTCTGAGTGACCAGTGCTAATGAATGCACCCATGCTGCTTCAATGTGCTGCAGTTTAAGTGTTTCACATTTGGAATATGAGTTGCAGTTGAGAAAATAAGTGGGAAGGCTGAATAGAAGTAGTCATGGCAGCTCCAAATAAAATGAGTAGTCTAACTTTCTTCCAAGTGAAGCTGAGGTAATTTTTTTTGCCATTGATTTTTGAGGAAATAAAACAGGGGCATAAATAATTATCTATAGATACTACTTGCTTTTAGAAAGATGGTCTCCATCTGCTCTGTGACTTCATCTTCATTTCACTGCTGACCTTCTCCTTTTATCCTTTCTGCTTTTCTTTAATCTCTCATGTTTGTGATGTGTTTCTTTACCGTAAAATGAAGCCTTAGCCACACTTTTATCTCCAGCTAAAATTCCCACCTCCCTGCAGCTCCAGCTGCCATGGAACAGCCTGTCTCTACATCATAATGGCTGGCAGAAAGCTGAAGATATGCCAAAACTTTGTCACCCAAGAGAACAATATTTTCACTGATGTAAAATTACTGATGAGTATTACTGAATAAAACAAGATAATCTATGTATGGGTAATACCCAGGATTTCTCTGATGAGGGCAAACGCTTTCTTCTCCTTCATGCAGCTGATTTTCATTTTCTCCACATCAGCAGCAGGAGGTGGCCGGTAAATATTGCTTCTGCTGTCCCTTCGGCCCCCAAAGAGAGGGTGTGAATCACCTGTGAGGGAGAGCAGTGAACCCTGGAATTAGTCAATTGATCATCCATGTCCTGCCTTTTGTTTGTTTACACTTTCTAAGGAAACATTTCTATCTAATGCTTTCCCTCAGGAATAGAGAGATGTGATTTGAACAATTACTATAGCAATTGTAAGGCAAACAGTCGGGAGGGAAGGGGCTCACAAACACTGTGTGTTGGGTTTAGGACCAGGTGTGGTCCAGGTGTCTCTCTCTAGGCTGGGCACCTCAGCAGGTGCTGTATTCATAGCCTGAGGCTGAGCAGGGAGGAAGCTGTAAATCAGATAACTTTGCTGTGCCCTAGGATTTCTGTCTGCTAGTGAAGGCTTTATTTAGATATGATTATGACTGCAGAAGCCACTGTTCAGTTTAGGGGAATAATAGAGATAATTATGGCTGTGGAAAAGTATGTAACCTGAAAACTTCCATATAGGGCTTAAAGGATGTGGGAAATTTCTTTGTGAGAGGTCTTAGTTATGCTTGTCAGATAAAGAGCTACCAGTCTACATGAAGGATGCATTTTTTACTGGTCACTTATTTATTTTCACTAATTTGTGGAATAGTTACAGGTTTTGTTGCAAGCCAGTTGAGCTTAGTCACATATCCATTCATAAAGCACTCCAAAAGCTCGGAGAATTCTGCACTTTCTTTAATAATTTTTAACTTTGCAGGCAGTTACCTGGTGCAGATAAAGGCCCATCAATAGCTGTGTTTTCTTCATCTTCATGTTCCACCTTCTTCAGAACCAGAGCAAAAAAAGCAGCAAATCCCAGCACCTGCAAAGAATCAGCTACAGACTCACCATATTCCCATCTCATATAAAGGAGCTCAGGCTTTGACCTGGATCCCTTTGGATCCAGGCACTGCAGGAAAACAACTGTGCTTTGGGTTTGTTAAACCCATGCAGCTGAAGCCCATAAACAAGAGAACAGTGCACAGTGCTGGGGTTTGCCCAGCTAACCTGATTTTGTGACACATCCTCACTAGTCAGAAACCTCATTAAACCCCGACAAAGCAAGGGAGATGAAACTAGTGGAATTAATGTCAGCAAAAACCAACAGAACTCTGTAAATCACCTGCCTGCTCTTGTTTTGATGGTAAAGGCTTCTCATTTTATATCCTACATCCTGTAGCTCTTTAAAACGTGTTACACTGTCTTCCTGCAATGGCAGCAGGTGAGTTCATCTTGGCCAGTGGTTGTATTTCTGAGGCTCTCACCTTTAAGGGCTGTGTGATGAAAAGACTTTCCAAGAAGGAGATGACCATGGAAATGAGCCACTTGATGGAGTTCTCCTTGCCATAATGGAGTCCGTAGAGCATGGTAAAGAACCCGGACACGCCGCTGGTGGCTGCCACCAGGAACCAAGCAATGAACACAAACCACCAGGGCAGCCCTCTGGGAGAAGAACTTTTCTTGTCATCACCAGACAAGTTTGGAGTATGGGACCACCTTGAGAGTCAACCAGAAGAGAAAAAAATCGGTCTGTGATGGAACAGGAACCAAAATCACAGTCATCAGGTTCACTGGGAATAGGCAACATCTTATGATATAAGATCAAAATATTCTTTTGATTACTGTTGTTATATAGGATAGATGGATACCAAAAAGTACAGTGAGAAAAAATATTGAAGAAGTATGCAGAGATCAGCTAAAATCAAAATAAATGTGATGGGCTTATTTACTTCTCAGTTCATGCATAATTGAATCTCCAGTAGAATTATTGCATTATTGCATTAAAGCTGCTGAATGCATCTCTTGTGATCACCAGAATGGCCAAGTGACGTAATTAGTGCAATTGTTTTCAATACTTCCAACTTAATTATCATATTTCATGGAACTGTTTTTGTCTGCTTATTAATTTTTCTTTATCCATACATTTTAAGAGACTTCTGTGACTTTGGAGCTGGGTGATTATCCCAGCCCTTTACTATCACATGGCATTGTGATTGTAACTTTCCACTTTGGAGGCAAAAATGACAAACAGCAGTGATCTGTCATTATCACCTTTGTGTGCAGTTCACAGTGCATGGAAATGTCTTTGTAGCTCCTGCAGTGGTATAATAGACTTATTTTTAAGGATGTAATAATAGTTATCTAGCACATGTTAAGCAGTAATTATTTGGGCTCTGTCATCATATCCAATTTTGAATTCATGACCTGAATTTACTTATACTGAGAATGAGAACTGGATTACCCCTCACTGATGGATGTTGATGAGCAGATTTGGGTCTCCAGGAGGTTCTTCATATGCTGAACCTGACAAACAGCTTGTGTGTAACTCTGAGGCATCTGAAATTTATGGGGCCCCAGTAATTCCAGCTCCATCTCTACATGCTGGAGTTGCATGTACAAGCAGCAATGGTAATCACTGTATTTCAGCTGGTCACAAATTCTCTTCTCTGGAGTTGGACTTCTTGTTTTTTCTGCAGGCAAAGATAGATTTATTTATTTATTTGTTGAGAAAATAAATAGTCCCAGATTAAAACACTATTCAATACAAAGGGTCATAGAACTGGAGCTAAAGATCATGAATGTGATGAAGTGAAGACTAACATAGGAAGGAACATGTAAAAGCAGCTTTAGTATAAACTAGAGCTTAATGCTCTTCTGCTGGAAGGGCCTGGAACTTTTTCCAGAAGGCAACTGAGTTAAACAGCAGTCCTAAAATCTTAATAGACAGGTCAGATCAGAAAAACTGTTAATTTGTTCATGGTCTACCTGTGCAATTAGTAGCTTTCTAACCTCCCTGGAAAAGTCAAATGTGAGTCTTAGTGAAATCAGTGAGATTACTCATATATTCATGCTTATTCATCAGTGACAGTACTCATATACTCATGTTTACTCGTATATTCTTGTTTAATTGAGAGGCAGACTGAAAGGAACAACAGCACAAGGCCAAGAAGGAAAAAAAAGGACAGGTCAAAGAGTTTGTGAAACAACTGATATTTGTGAGTCTTTTCATTTGTAGATGCTGCTCCAGCTCCCAAGCCAGACTGGTAGCAAACATTTGATTTTACAGCATAAGAAACAGAGATTTCACAGTTGTCTTTACTTAGTTGGGTGCTCAGTGGTGCAGTGAAAGAACAAGAGGCAATGGGCGCATCTTAAAACACGGGTACTTTCTGAACATAAGAAAAAAATGTAGGTATTGGACACTGGAGTAGGTTGCTCAGAGAATTTGTGGAGTCTTCATTCTTGGGGACATTCAGCATCTGACTGATTTGATCTTGGGCAATCCTGCTCCCGCTGACCCTGATCTGAGCAGTGTGATGGGATCCAGAGGTCCCTTCTAACCTCAGCTATTCTGTGATTCTGTAGTTGCCTTTGAGTCAGAATGTAAGAAGAGCTTGGGTCATCACATCCAGTGCTATCATCATTTTGATTGCAAGAGTTTCAGCAGGCATTTCATAGTGTGTTATTTACCTTGGATATCCATAGCACCAAACGTGACAATTATGGGGCCATCCTTCTTGCTCTCATCATAAAACCCTTGCCCAGCTCTGTTCTGCTGACAGATGATGTCCTCAACCAATGACAGGAGTGTGTTGATATTGGTTGATTTTTCAAGGTCTGGTGCTGAGGTGAGTGATGGAGTCTTCAGGGCTTTCAAGAGTGAGTTGGCAATTCTTCTTATGTCCTAGGAAAGACAGCAGCAACACAGCAGTGACTCTGGCTGCAGTGGCTTAGGCTGATGTGATCTGACAGTACCACTGGCTGGGAGCTGCACCAACTGCTAAAATCTCCAGAATGGATAAGGATAGCACATCCTACAGTGCTGGATGTGACAGGCAGATTTCAGTGAGTTCAGCAAGGCAGCTTTTGGGGTTCAAAAGGGCAGCGTGCCTGCCTGAGGACCTAAGCTGAGAAAGATGTGGTCCATGATACCTTTTATCTTCACTGTCTTGCTTAGTGTTTGCTTTAACTCCTGAACACAGCGATTTGGTCACACACAATAACTGTGCAAGGGCTGGGATGTACAAAGGCAGACCTTAATGAAGGATTGCATTTAGGTGGAAAAATTAATGTTTTGCACCAGTGGTAATTGGCTTCTCTCTTCAGACAGGCTGAAGGGCATCAGAACAGGGAAATTTGTGGAGCTGGGGAAGCCAGTAGTGTGTGGCAGCAGAGGGCAGTGTAGGACTCACTGGGACTTGCCTTGATCACAGCCTCTGGAGTGAGAGAGGTGGCCTGGGTGGCCCCTGGGGTGGGAGGCAGGCTTGGGGACACTCGGCCATTCTTTCCTGGCTTCTTCTCTCTGCCCTGCTGGGCTGGCCGGGGTCGTATGTTCCTGAAGATCTGCACAATGAGCAGGTTGATGGGGAACATGAGGAGGGAGCTCTCAAAGCCAATCATCACTTCCTGCCATGTGAATTCGATCTTACCTGTCAAGGTCAAACAGAGCAGAGATGAAAAAATAACCCCAGGCAAAATAAACCATCAAGTCTCTCTCTTGTGAAAAAGCCTGTTTAATCAACTCTTGCTTCCAGATTCTGCTGACTCTCTATTTGCCTGCCCAAGCAATGGTAAGGACTGTTACCCAAATCCATTTTCTGCTCAGCAGGATCCTTTGGCACACCCCAGAACATGATGCTGGTCAGCATGGTGCAGAGGAGCAGTGAGAAGCAACAGGACACACGCTGGGCTCGCGTGAAGGAGCTTCGTGGGGAGCGGCTGAAAACCGAGTACCAGATGTGCCCATCCTGGAAACCCTTGGAGGTCTTCATGAAAAACAGATTGCTGGGAAGGAGAAGAGGGAAATCAAATGGATATGTAGAAAGGAGAGGGAAGAACAAAGCCCTTGTTCAGGGTCCCAACCTGTTCATGCTTCTAGGCACTATCAGCAGAAGTAATAACTAGGAGAAATTATCAAATATCATGGCTTGATTTGCATGGAATGGTCATAGCTACTTATGTCTTTTTCTTTTGGCCACAGCATAGAGGGAAAGTGAATAGTTAAGTAGTTGTTAAGAAAATTACACTTAAGATGTTTGGGTTTCTGTAGGTTTATCAGGCTATCCTTCTTTAGCACCAATATTTTCAGTATGGTACTACTGTTAGGGTAATGATTTACGTAACCATCCTTCCTCTCTCCCTTATTCAGAGCCCTTTAAGGATGGTGGAAAGGCTCTCCTTGTTTTCATTTTTTTCTAGGGCTGTGGTGTGTTTTTTTCATGCCTGTTTTTCCAGACTGACTGCTATCAAGAGTAAAAAAATCCATGAAATAGGAGGTACCTGAACTGCTTCAAGTCCTGTTCTGTTGCTACTGGGAACACTTTATCTAGGACACATTCTCCAATATCAATGGCTAGCCAAGAGTTACAGAGGAAGTACCATTTCTGGTCCCATGCCAGGTCATGGACTAATACTCGATTCACATACCTGTTGGAAAAACACACAGGGCACAGTCACATGTTACTGAGTGTGTGAAATCCAGATCTCAACAAGACTGTGGAGGACAAACTCTGATCTTCAGCTACTTGGGGTGACTAAACTGTAAGGCACAGGACGAGTCCATACTGTACTGGACATGGCATATGGGAAGTACTCTTGGTCCTGCACTTTAGGCTATGATTTGGTCTATTCTGCTGCAAAAACTAGAATCTAACACTTCTTTTCTTTCTAGAACTGCAGAAAGGATAATTTTCAAGTGCTAGAAAGGGAAAGCTGTTGTCATTATAAAAAGTTATTTGTGGATTTTTACTTCCCAGCATCTCCAGACCTCCACTTACCAGGACGGACTGTCCCCTGAATTATCATGCCACAATCTAATACTCTGCAGTTCCCCAAGAGGGAAGAAAGTACAGAGGAGGAAAACATCCACTCCTCCACGTTCAAAGACTGGTGTATCAGGATCATTGAGATGGTGGGGCTCGCTCTCTCCATCCAGTCCATAAAGGGTGAGAGTCACCTGGAAAATAAAAAGGCAAAATGAAGATTTGCACAGAAGAACAAAGATCTAGATCCTATGTGTGATTATTTCTCCTTTCATCAAACCTAAGGGCTTTCTGGCTCAGACAGTGCATTTGAGCTGTCCTGTTTAATAGCCTCAGGTGCTCTATTACTCATCCAGTTCTCTAAGCAAATAAAGTCTCCTCCCACACAGTGCCACTGATACCTTGGAGGTTGTGGCTGCGCCACGGCGGTGTCCTGTGAAAACTGTCACAAGGTAACGATACTGAGCAAAGGGGTCATTGTCTTCCAGGACTGTGATTTTCACCTGCAGAGCCACACAACAAGAACAGCATGTTAGCTGTCCTGTAAGTACAGATTCCTGAAAGCTGTGAGTAGGAATTTGTGATCTTGTGAACAATGTTTACTTACCAGTAAACAGAGAGTTACAGGGAAAGGAGTAGGATAAAGACTTTCTATTAAAACAGGCTAAGCGTGGTGGGAATTGGCCTGAATACATTGACTTTATTAGCTGGAGACTTACTTTGGCATCATCCTGGATGTCTTTCCTTCGAGCCCAAATAACAACAAGCACATATATCAGAAAGATGCATCCTACAGTTGTCACCACCACAGGATTGTCCACGAATGTACCAAACAGCTGTGCTGTTTTGCTGACATCTATGGCATTGGGTATGACAAAGAAGGAGCTCCCAAAGAAGGTCAGATGGTTGCAGAGGCACTGTGTGCTGCTAGGATTTGTTTTTGGTCCTACCTGAAACCCAGAAAAGATTCCTGATAAAACATCTGGCTTCAAAGTATTAGATGACTTACTAAGCAAATGAAAAGACAGGGCTGAGATTGCTAAGTTAGTGTAGAGAGCTGCTGCACACCAAATTGTTCAAGTTCCAATAAAGACTATTAATTCTAACACCTAACCAGTAATGGGCATTACAATATATTATGGCCTTGTCAGAATGGTTCCATTTCTTCTTATATAGAAATTAATCCCAAGAAATGGGAATGTTTTTTAAAGGTTAGTCCAATATGACTAAACTTCTTGAGTTTATTCAAACATCTCAGAATGATCTTGTTTCATGGTGTCAGTTACTACATGATGGTGGTTATGAGGGCTGGCTTTGAAGTGTGTAACAGATACCTTGTTTTGTTTTGCTCTACTTACATGACATCCATAGCTGTTCCAGCCTCCCTGGTGCTCGTCCCAAAATACACAGCGGGATGCAAAGCAAGTGGCATTTATGGTTAGCCCATTGTAGACTGTTGAATCCATTCCCATATCTTGTAAAATCATGAAATAGTAGGTTCCCTCTCCAAAAATGAGTTCTTCTGGGCTGAGAACCCAGCTGTTCATCTCACCTTGAACATAAACATTTTCGTTTCAATGTATATATAGAAAGGCTAATTCAGAAGTATGCAGCTGTATTGCATGTAATAAATAAACCAAAGAAACAGGCGTGAAATCATTCTTAGCAACTCATTGATCAAATCATTCCAATCTTTGCTCCTGTTAATGAACACTTTATTCTAGAGATTGGAACTTTGAAGCATGAGGTTTCTTTCCAGCTAGACACTTGAACTCATGGTCAAGGCTCATTCTGCAAGTTCATGGGTCACTAACCACTTATCTTACCTCCAGAAGTTTTCTTATAGAACAGATGATTTTTCATATCATAGTTGGTTTCATTTGGGTGATAACCATACCCCAAGTAAAGTATTAGTGGAATGTCATATTCAGATTCCAGGTGGATCACTATAGATGTGTTTTCTGAGGTAACATCGACTTGAAAAGTGCTATAATTGCCCAGATTCAACAGAACCTTATCTTCCTGAGTTGCTGAAAGCCTTGGTAATATGATCTGTTTTTAAACAAAAAGACATAGGTTTAAATACAGAAAAGCATTTTGCTTCTTAGCATGCAGCCACATGCTAAATTATCTTTTTTCATAACATCAGGAAAGCATGGCCAGCAAAAATATCACTTTCAAAGTAACTTTCATTTTAATGTCAACTAAGCTCTGAAAAATTAATTTGAAATCTGTGTGGACTCATCACAAAGCCTATGACTCTTAGTGCATTTCTGAACTGAGAACTGTGATTATGACTGAGACATTGGCTGCACAAAGTTCATGTATGAATGATTTAGATATCAGTTTATACATGGGCTAGGAAGCCAAAGAGTAGTACAATAAATACAGTGGTTGGATGATGAAATCAGACTTCACATTGTGCTTTGGGATGACTGTAATCTGGAATCTATTTCCACAACCATTAGCATTCTTACATTCATTTAAAGGAAGAATAAAATGCCTCCTTTTCAAGAAAAGACAGAAATATTTGTTATTTTATTCACCACATCACACAAATCCCTCCATCACAACTACAGAAAGCATCAGCCCATTATCTAATGTAATGAACACTAGCAGCATTTGTGTTCACCTCACAAATGAAAACACAAATGACAGTTTGCTAGCAGAGAAAGGAAAAAAAAATGGGAAAAGAGGGTGCGAGTTAGGAAACAGTGGATTTACCTCAATGTTCTCTTTGAGGTTGCTGACTGGTATGATCAAACCATCCAGACCAGTTAGACTTAGACCTCCCACTGTTCCACTGATGTCAAAACTGCTGTCACTGGAGAAAAAGGGGTTCATGGCAAAGCTCACCATCTGTTAGAAGACATTAACTATCAGACAACTGAGCTATTGTCAGTATTTCATTTTATTCACACTCTGAATTGCTGAATAGTGAAACAATGAGCTCAGACCCAAATAGAAGTCGACTTCCAAGAAGTCTGCATCCAGATTTAAATAAGACTCTACCTTATCTCAAAGGTGGGTCTATAAACCTGGAAAGTGATTTTCATTCTGGAATGTGTACAACAATCTTTATTATTTCCATACAGTGTGACACCTTTTTGGCAGAGTTGGAAAAGGTGCAATGAAAAAAAAAAATGTTTGCAGGTATTTTAGGGGTCTTCTGAGAGGGTCCAATCAACCAGAAAGCTCTTCAGAAAATTTATTATTAAAATTTATTTTATGCAGTTATTATATGCAATCTACTGTTCTGAGAGAAAAAACACCAAGTCCTAATTCAGAAGAGGGATGTGCTACCATGAGCACAGGTGTCTCCTGCAGGATCTGAGTGCCCCACACTCAGGTGTTTCTTGCTGGGATGAAAGAAGGCTGCTTGTAGGTTAGTTTGAATGTGATATGGACTCTGAGCTGTTGCATCCTCCTCACAGCCTAAGATGTAAACAAACAGCAAATACATTTGTAGGTATTGATTCATTCCATTGCCTGCTCCTGCCATGTACGTGTGAATCAAAGTGTATGTAAGGGGCTGATGGGATGGGAAATGTAAGAATTCAGTTGTCCTTAACTTGCTGAAACAACCTCATGCAATTAAGATAAATGAAGGCTTCTTTGAAGCAATAATTTCAAATTATTTTCTTTGCATGACAGGAGGAATGACTGACGTGTGTTTGTGTGTTCATTGTGGAAGGATAAACAATTCTAAAACCATTAGATCAGGAAAGCTGGATATCAGATAGAGTTAGATAAAACCTGTTTACTTGCCCTTATATCCACTGTTTCACCATCAACTCCTGAAACATTGAGAGAGGAAGCAGGTGGGAGAGTAAAGCTGGCAGAGCTGGAATTGGAGATGTTAACGGATGTGCTGTCCATGTTTTCTGTTTGTAATCTGTCCAGTTAGGGTTGGGAATAAGCAAAGCAGAATAAAAGAGAAAAAAATAATAAAAGGGAAAAAAACCACCAGAAAAAACCCAAACATCAATAGTAGGGACTTCATATCTACAGAGAAAGCTTTCTCTCTTCACAAGTATAACTTAGTTGCAAAACTATTTCTAAGTCTGCCAAATACTTTTTGCATGAATCTCTCCCTGATGCAGTACTTCATGTAACACTACCATAGAATCATCAAAAAAGGGGTGGAATTGGCATATCTGGACAGAAAGTTGTACCAAGGTGTACTTATTTGAAATACTTGGTTTCTGTATGAACATGCTCTTGATCTGAATGCACAGTTTGATGTGGATGAAAACCAGGCTCTCGGGGAACACTTTAGGGATGATTATATGGAATGGAGAATGCTCGTCAGGCTCCTCAGGATTATATTTGCTTCTGCCAAGCTGGTTACAGTTTCTTATAACGTAATTATTGGCAACTTGGAAAAGAAAAGAAACCCTTAGCTGGTGTGACATGAGTTTTTCTACATAATTTCAAAAGTAAGTGACTACTGCCTCATTCTGGAAATTGTAGTAAATTCTCTGCTGGTTAAAGAACACAGAGCATGGGAATTTCTGAGGTGATGCTCCTGGAGTCCAAGCTGTTCTTAATATCAGTCACTAACAACAGCCTTGTTGCACTATTGAAATTGTCATTATGCTACAATGTTTAGTTAGTTCCAAACATTCTGTTTAAGCACAATGGAATTAACATTTGTAGCTCTCAGAAGCTTCCATGGGGGACTCTGCAGCTGTTACCTGTGTATGTACATTGTGGCAGAGGGAGAGGTGAGGACTGTTGGGTCATCACCTGGTGCCTTCCCAAACAGGAGGGCACTTTGGAGGTTTTCAACTGTACTCAGGAGCTGGTGTGACACTGAACTCTGGAAAAGAATTGGAGGAGGAAACTTACAACAAAGGTACTCAGGATCATCAAGCTGCACATTATTTGTCATTGCTTCCATTTAATTTTGGTGTCTTACTAAGCTGACAAACTTGGTGATGAGCTTCCGAATCTCAGAGAAAGTTATGCTATTGCAATTCATGTTATGCTATTGTAATTCTCATTGAAATATTGCAGATGGCAAATAAATGCCTTAGAGACTTTATTTCTATATTGTATTATTTATAACTTCTACACATTGAAATTACAAGCATGACATCAATCAATGTATTCATGTGCTTTTGTGTATTAATGCCCTTAGCTGCACATGTTAGTGTTTAGTTACTTGGAAAAGCAAGACCTAATTACATATCAATTATGTATTATTAGTGGGTTATTGTTGGGGAACTTGTGCGGTTGATAATCTTTTTTCTCAGGTTAGATTTATTTCATCCCTACTCCATTTCAGTGATGAAATTAAAGTGTGTTCAGCCCAGGAAACTCAAAGTTAGCTGTGACAATTCACATATAGATAGGAAAGGGTAGGACAAAATAAGTATGTTGTGCCTTTCTGAACATATAATCAGAGCTTTCTGCAAAAGTGTTAGCAGCAACCAGAGCTGAGTAGCTTCACTACTTCAAGCTGTGAAGTAGTGGCAGCAATCATGAATATTTAATTCCTGCGGCTTCCTTGAATTATGGGGCAAAAGGAGGGGATAGAAGCAAATCTGAAAAAAATCACAATGTGCTTGCCATCAGTTAGAGGTCAGAGCTGATGCTGTGTTCTCTGTCCTGTTCACCTTTCAGTGTAACAAATCTTAAGAGGCCTCTGTCATCTTCATTACCAGACATTCAATCTAACATATCTAACTGGGGAGAAATTTCCTCTGATATTCAAGTCCATCATGGTGTCACAATGAACCTTTCCCAGTGGCAATTTAAAAATATGGGAAGCACCAGAGATTTTAAAAACCTCCCAAAGCAAACAAATATTCACACACAGTACAGTACAAACTGGACCAAATCTAAATTACCTGTTCTGCCTCTGGCACTGAAGTGTTCCCAGCTCTGATTTCTACAGAAGCTTTAAGAACACTGCTGACTGCATTAAACAGATAGTTGGCTGCTTCCTTTAACTCCTGACCATCTCTGCTGTGCTCTGTGTTTACAGTGAGCAAGGAGGCACTGACATGTTTCAGAGTGTTGCTGGCTTCCACCTGCAGGAGAAACATGGGGAGCAGTTTATATGTGCTGGCACTACAAATGACAGAAGTGACACTTGTGTCATTTACTGAATATTGCAACATCAGTAATCTTTTGGGACTATTAGTGGGTAATGCTGTTTTCACTATAATTATTTGTGCTGGGGTAATACTTCAAATGCTAATAAAGATGATATACTAGATTGTACAGCAAAATGGAATACAGGCACGAAAAATGCAGCCTGCTTCTACAGAGGTAATCCAAAAAAAGATGAATAACATCTGAAAGAAGCTTGTCTGTCAAACCCTGGGCAAGGATAGAAACATATAACCTAATTTACTACTTTACTGTACATCTAAAAGCTATCTTAGTGCTGAAGTGCTAAGTGCCAAAGGAGAATGAGTTTTACAATTTTTATGTGCCTGGATGCAGCTTTGTGACTGGGAAAGCACTGGCCAGATTTTAGCCCAGGAAAGTGAAGGAGCGAAGCAAATTCACTGCAGGCTTGGACACATCCATCCCCACAGCCTGTGAACGCTGAGCAGCCTTTCTGTAGGGTGAGGGCTGGACCTGAGCTGTGTCCTTGTCTTGCCAAAGTTAACCACATCCTGCTGAAATGCTCCCAAGCCACTGTCTGGCTCCAACTCTATAATACATCAGAAATCAGGACAGCTGTTTTTATTCCCTGCATATTTGGGAAACTTGCCCCAGTGACAGTTTGTTCTGTCCTGCCATATGCTCACCCCATAACCATAAATAGCATCATCTACTAATAATGTCTTGTTGCCAGACAAGATTCAAGAGATACTTTGGTGAGACCAACCTGCACATTTGTGCCCAGTTCCTCTGGGTGCTGACATGTTCCTTGACCATAGCCTATGTGCATTTAGTGCAGTGCCAGGATCAGGGATGAATGAATGTGGGCAATTCTAGAAAAACCCTCTTGGGGCAGTTCTTCGTCAGGGTTCTAAAAGTGCTTTACAAGAGAAAACATGCACCCTGACATGGGTCTGACTAAAAGTTAAGGATTCTGTCTCAAAAATGTATGATGAATGTAATGGTCATAGCCTGGATTGTAGAGATGGCTGAGACAATATCTGAGACTTGAATTTACTTGCTCTAAAAACAGAGTCAAAATACTGCTGGTCAAAATACACATGCTAGTACAGTTGAAAAAATAGGTAAGAACAGATAATTATAAGGCACTGAAAGTCTTCCAAGGTTAGTGGGATAATTAGAGTCTCTACTATTAGTGTGAAGAGACATAAAATGAATTGCATCTTACCTGTGCTGGGACAGACAGCTCTTCACTCCTGTAAGTGATTTCTTTCAATACTTCTGACATCTTCAGAGCAGTCTGCATTGATGTTATGTTAACAACAGAGAGAGTTGTCAGCATCAGCCCTCGGAGCTTGGGATAAAAAGGGATAATTAGGCAAAGGAACAAGGTGCTAATTAGGACTGTGAAAGTAGTGCTGTGTATTGACAGCCAGGCTTGCTGTAAGTTATGCAGTAGAGTAAGGCTCCACAGCAAGGATCATTTGAGCTGATATTAGCTCTACTGACAAGATGCCACTTGCCCTAGTAATTATATAATCATGAGTTTTATGTTACCTCCCAGCACAGAGAATTCATACACTTAACATCCACTAAGAGCAAGGAGAGTTACTTGTGAGAATTTGTACTAATATATGTGAATTACTGTGTAAATGCCACTTTCTGCCACAGAGAAAGCAGAGCCATGTGTGATTGATGTTATTCAAATAATGACTCTTAATTGAAGGATACATTCTCTAGATCTCTTCATCTGAGACACTCAAAGCACTGTACAAATATCAGCTTCTGACTGAAACATCAACTGGTGACTAAAATGGACAAAAGAAAATTACCTGCCATCTAGTGCTTTTGGGGAAATTAGATAGGGTATTTATCCCACTGGAGATGCCATTTTATTGATATTTAAATTGCTTTGGAAAATCAGGTTTAGATTAACTAGTTTAAATTAATGAAATAACAGTTGAGAATTAACTGTTTTACTGATGAGTGAAAAAACAAATAATTTATGTAGACAAATAGTGAAAACTAGCTGAAAACTGTGCCAAACACTGAGACAGATGCTAGAAACCTGAAACCTTCACTGATTTCAAGTGGTGATACATGAGCTTTTTATTACTTAGGAGCTGTCAAAGAATATGAAGAGTCCATTATATGACATTGTACTGCAAGAAAGCAAGTGTTTTGCTGACCTCTTTTCGTGTATTTGTCTGTAAAGACATGTTAAAACTTTCCTCTTGGATCTGCTGATTAAGGACTGATGTCACTGACTTGTACAGCTGGAAAAGACTCATGCTGTTGTTGCCATCTTTTAGGATGGTGTTTGCCTTCTCAGATATCACAGCCTGCAGGGTCAGGTTTCCATCCATCATATCTGCAGGTCCAACCTGATAAAGGAATCAGATATGCGCTCAACATTGCCAAGGCTGTTATAATTTTGTTTGAACATGATCCTTCCATGATCATCTTAATGACAGCCTAGATAGAGTGGGACATAAAACTTCATGTTCCCCATTTCAAACGTTTTCTTTTTAATGGCCTGATAAGGATCTCCTTACTGTGGCACTGGGGAAGAAGCAGGAGGCTTTTGGGGCCTACGTAGAGTAATTCCAGACTTGGTAAATAGGCTTACACTGCTCAATCAATGTCCAAACAATTCTTTTAGACTTCTGTTTTAGAAAAAAGGGCAGTGGAAGATCTTTTGACCTTGAGCACACAGAGACTAGTCTCTGTTAGATAGAAAAATGGTGATTATGGCACATTCAGAGGGAAGTAGTATATCTAAAAGAGGAAGAAGCTCCAAAAGTCAATTATGGGTTAGTTATCCATTTGAGAGCTCTTGAAACTAATTAATTCTACCATGTACCTTCACTGAAGCATTTGTTTGAACTGTATCACCAAAGCTGTTGCTAACAATAATTGTCACATGTAAAATAAAATTATTTTCCTCTTTTCCAAGTGGAAGATAAACTGGGAAGAGTTCAGGATCCGGGCTACAATCCAGGAGAGAATCTGAAACAGGAAAGAAGGGGTCAGGGACCAGACACCACAGAGATACCTCCTGCTCTCTGAGAACAGGGAACTCAGGGCATGGTTCACCCGTGAGCCGTCTCCCTGCAGAGCAGGGCAGGTTGTGACTTTGCTCTTGTTAGGAGAAGCCAAACAGCTCGCCTGGGGACTTACTTGGTGTCACATAGAAGCAGTATGTGAGCTGCCTGCTGGGACTGGGCTGGCCCGACTCGGAGCCGGGAGCGCTGCAGGACACTCTGAAGGCGGTGAGCACCGACCCGTGCTGGGGACTCACGGCACAGCCCGGGGCTTCGGGCGGGGGCACGGTGCTCACCAGGAACGATCCCGCCCCGTAGCCTCGCCGAGTCGTGCCTGGCAGTGGAGGGAGCAGAGCGTGAGCCGGGACCGTGCCCCGGCAGCGCCGATCTGCGCCGCGCCTGCCGAGCACCGGGGCTGTCCTGGGACACCACTCACCGCAGGGTGGGCCCAGCGAGGAATGAAATCCTGCTACTGAGTAAACCATAAGAGGAAAAGAACTATTTCAAATATGTTAATGTTTGCATTATAAAGCAAAGCTCTATTATTTGATCAAGCATTTAGCATAACTTTGTTTCAGGTGAGCCTTAACAAAGTTATTAACAGCTTGGAGTAAGATAACTGAATTTCTCCTGCTGTGCAACACCCCAGAACAAACTTATATCCTCATTATTTTAAAGAACCCACATATAAAGTAACACCTTTCAACTTGTGGACTAATTTACCTTCATATTTGTCAGTGAGGCTATGCATGTGTGACATCAACATAATGTTGTGTCAGCAGAGACTATCTCAAAGGAGTCTGTAAAACCCTAAAAACCCTGTTAGGCCCTACCTGTTACTTTAATCTGAAAAGCTTCTCCCTGTGTCTGCAAGAAGGAGCTGGTCATTCTCAACACAGATGTGTTGCTTTGAAGCAAATGCAAAGAGTTCTGCTGGAAACCAGTCAGGCCACAGGCTAGAGGGAGGGTTGTAGACTGGAAAATCAGACAGAAAAGAACACATGGCTGTTTGCTGTTCTTTCTGTTGTGGTTTATCAGGAGCAGGGTAGCATTTTGGTGCCCTTCATTATAACCCCTCCCAATCCAGGAACCCCCTTGTCTTGGTCTTCACTAGTATTTTCTAAGCATCTACTTCACAAAATATCCCTCTGAGGCCATATGCCTTTGTGGATATTTATTTTTGTGTGTGCAGTATTTCTGACAAATCCAGTGCTCTCACCTTGTTTTGGAATGTGTTATCCAAATACCAGTTATAATATATGGCCTGGGAGTCCTCCTGTCCAGAGACACTCAAAACAACTTCATCACTAACATTCACTGGCTTGCAGTTTGCCTCACACCTGTAAGGAAGTAAGATGGGAGTTACATACAGTATGAGATGTCTAGGAGAAATTTCACACATGTCTTAGGGCATTTATTCCTGTTGTTTCAGTGAGGTTGACACATTGAAATCTCCATCACTGGAAGGATGCAGTGGGGTCAAAAACCCTAAGTGGTTTCTGGAAGAATGTGTTTCAGTTTGTAAAAGGATTGTGTTCAGATACATGGACTGAAAAATGCAGCAAGACTTATTTGGTAATTTTAATTTTTATAATGGTAAGGTGTAAATGGATTTAGAACAATAAGTTTTCTTTACTGTGGGGGTGTTGAGGCCCTGGCACAGGCTGCCCAGAGAAGCTGTGGATGCTCCATCCCTGGAAGTGTTCAAGGCCAGGCTGGATGGAGCTCTGAGTAACTTGATCTAGTGGAAGGTGTCCCTGCCCATGACTGAGGGGCAGAACAAGAGGATCTTTAAAGTCCCTTCCAACCCAAACCATTCTGTGATTCTATGATTCTGTGATTCTAAAGTACAACACCACTTTATTATCATTATTATTGGAGACTGTGGCCTTGCACTACGCTTGTGCAGTAATAATATTAACCTGTGAATAGCAGGGTTTAAAACCAGACCTGATTTCCAGTTGCAGTTCTTGTTTTGCAGTCACATAGAGACATTGCTCATCCTGCCCCTCTTCACTGCCATGGTTTTGGACAGTAATCCTGACAGTCACTGCTGATTTCGGAGGAGGAAGGCAGGAAGGTGGGATTTGCACCTCACTTTGGTTGATCAGGATTATCTGTTGCTTCACACATTCATTCCAGGCAGGCCAGCAAGCTCCTGCAGAAACATTTCCTTTATAGTTAGAACAGCAACTTATAAAGGACTTTTCCTGCTTTCAAAGAGCTGTTTCAAAGAGCTTTGTGGACAAGTTTCTTAAACACAATTTAAAGAGCTGGTAATCTGGATTCAGAGTACAGGCTTTTCCAAAGTCATGTATGAGGTCAGGGATAATTATGGGGATAGAACACAGATGGCCTGAATCCCAATCCTGTTTTCAGCAAGAAATGTTTTTGCATCATGTTTAATGTTAATTATTGCTGTTTTATTGAGACACATGTACTTTGCAAATGCCTAACTGTGTAAGTCACTTGGGACTCATCCTTGGCTATGAGAGTGAAGCTTAGGACAGGTAGATCTTGAAAAACTGAAAAACTGAAACCTTTAGGAGAAGACAAAATGGAGTACTATGCCATGTGATATACCATAATTAATTTGGTGCCAAAACTAGGGTTGGGCAGAAGGACATTCTTCATGTAGAGTGAGTGGCAAACTTTAAAGCCAGAAAATGAAGCATCATTAAGTCAGATTTTCAACACTGGATCTGACACAACAGTGCGTTTGTTACTCATCAAGTACAAGTTAGTGAAAAAAAGTTTGGGAAATGCACAAACCACAGGTCCAGAGAAAACTGGAATTATTGTTGTCTGGCCAGCCAAGTGTAATAGTTGTGAAAGGATCCACATGGCGACTTGGTTTAATATATATTTTGTGATCCTAAATAAGAAGTAAATGTATCAGTTAGAACACAAACATGTATAAACACATACACATACACACGTTGCTTTTTTATAATGAAAAAGGTCTGAAAGTTTAGACCCCAAATCACTGGATGCAGATCTGTAGTTTATATGATCCTTCCCTTATCAAAGGTAGTATGGAAATAGAAGCTACGGGAATAGAAGCCAATGGCACAGAAAAATTGTGTGGCAAAACTTTCCTAAATGCAGCATTGGTTTAGGAGTGCAGCTCCCATTTTCAAAACTAGGTACTTAGGAAATTAATTCCTATTAAACCTTCACATATGGAACAACACTTCTAGCCCTTGAACAACCATTTGTCTTCCGGTGCATACCTTTTTTATCTGAATTGGATACATTGCAGCTATAAAAAAGAGTAGAAGGGGTAGCTGAGTTTGTCTTTCTGTGTACCAAACTGTGATAAACTTGGGTTTGGATTAGATTTATATTCCTCTGATGCAATATATTCTTACAGGCAATCTGTAAAGCATGATGCCTTCTTGTGAAGCAGTATATCTCCCATAGCAGATGTCTGTCTGCTAGTGTTACAGTTAAAAACTAGACTTTTAAGATGATAAAATATTCTATCTGGCATTTTTATTATTTAAATTTGGACAGCTGCTAGCAATTGGTGTATCATTAACTTCTTAGTTTGCCATAAACTAGAAAATTTTTCATTGCAAAGTAATTTAAACACTCCAATACAGAAGTAGAAAACTCTTGGGAACCATATAAAATATATTAAACTCTACTTGAAGGATCACTCTTCAGAGGGAAGTTTGCATTAGTCAAGTAGATGAATTAAAAATTCATCTAAACACATTTTAACTTCCAAAACTGAATTGTTGTGAAAAGTTCATTTTCTTTCATCTTTTTTATGACTTGTAGATGGAATGCCTGTAAACACATTTGTCTCCAAGACTTGTGGTATAGATTTTGTGTTAAGCCATATGGGGAACAGAACATCTAGTCCATAATCTACTATGCTACAAATACGTCTTTTCCCTGTCTTATACAGCACTTTCACTGGTAGGAAAAATTTCTAAGCAATTTTAAAGAAAGATCCTTAAATAACACTTACATTTTTCTTTTGGGTATTTGTTTTGTAGCTGCCTTCTTCCTTCTCAGAATCTGTTAAATGCAAAAAAACACAGAATATTTTAGTGCTACCTGTAAAGCTTTCAGACATCCTCAGTGAATATGACTTAAATCCACAGGATTTGACTTCTGACAGTGTGAAAGATGTAGCTGTAAGAATCAGACTCCAGAGCTGTGATTAACAGCCCAGTCAAATAGGTAAAATGGTAACAACAAGCTCATCACAGACAACAAAGGAGATGATCCTGATTCTTCAAACATAACGGTATAAATCAAAATATATTCACAGAAGGTGATGGAGTTTCACTGATGTACAAAGGAAAATTGATGGAAAGCACTGGAAAACTTTCAATACAATTAGTGCTAAGGTTATTTTATTTCTGGTATAATCTGCTCTTGTAAATATAAGGATAAGCCATCTAGAAGCCATTAGTGACAGCAATTTATGAGACTGCTGTGATGCAAATATTTTCTGGTTTCAAAGCTATGTCCCGAGCTGTAAACTTCACTCATTATTTCTAGGACAAACAGCAAATGTGCAATGTGTTACATATACAGAGTGATGCTAATTTATGACTACATCAAAGTCAGGGAATCTGCCTTCATCAGGAAGAAGCCTCCACAAAAGTTTTCAGCACTGTTGCTGGAAGGAAAGCAATTACTACTTGCAAACCATAAACACTTCATGAAATGCTCTGGTTGCAAAACGACACTTACGTGGTCAAAACCAGCACTGTCAGATTAATGCAATTACCTTTTTTATGGGAACTGTTTGCCAACACAGTGATGAATCCAAGATCCAGACTCATGTTTGAGAAGGCATTCATGGCCACCACTTTCACTAGAAAAGTACCTAGAGAAGGCAAAGGGCTAGTTAACAGTAGCAGTGGGCCCAGTCCAACAGGTTTGAGGTATAATATTTGATTTGTAAAGAAAACCCCTTCTTTTCTGCTAAGAGTTTTCAGGGGGATTTCTGATGGGTGTCCACTGCTGAAAGGCTTTTCCTGGAATGTTATTCTCCTTTATCTCAACTTCTTAATAACTCAGCTGCCCTTTTCCTAGCCTTTGTCATGCTATTCTTTGTCAGCTGACTATGATATCACACAGGAAACTAGAGGTGTACAAACACTGGAGGCCAAATGAGTTTAGGCATCTTGAGAGAGCAGCTGTCTTGTTTGAAAATTTCTGCCTATGGGGAAGGGATGTTCAAATGGGTACAGGGAGAACAAATAAAACTTTAATATTGAATATTTAAAAATATGAAATGAAATCATAATTAGCTTCACTGTTCCCACTTTGGCATGGGGTTGGAATAGCTCATTAGAGGTGGAAACTTTTTTATCTTCTGCCACTGTTAATTAACCCTTAAGCGCAATCTGCCTAATTCCACATTTTAAAGGCTTTGACTATGTAGTAATGGAAGGATAATATTACTAAAATGTTTATTCATAATGAACTCCAACAAAAGTTATGTGTTGGAAATGGACATGCAGAAGAACTCCCCTTTTCTTTGTCATCTCTACTGAGAACTCCTCGGATTATGAATTACTTCAGTGTAAAATGCAGAGCAGTCTAAACTTGAAACATTATGAACAGAAAGAAAACACTTTGCTATTCAAGAAAATGTCCTCATTTGTACTTCAATCATATGGTGCCATGAAAAAATAAACCCTATGTCTTTTCACTGTGTCTCTTCCATTGCAAGAATCGGGTGAAGTCTTGCTCTGACTCTGCATATGCAGATCCACTTGTCAGCTCCGTTTTTTAGCTCACTTACCTAGGACTGTGCTGTTCATCCTGCTCTGCAGACTAAGTCTGAGCAGTCAGAAAAGCTGCCAAATCCAGCTGTACATTACAATCCCCTAGCCCAGCATGCTGTGACTCTGTGTGACCTGTACTCATCTGTGATGTCCTGGAAGCACAGGAGGTGTCAGTGTGCTGTACCTTCCGAGGGCACGGGAACGCCGTACGTCCGCGGCTCCCCACGAGGGCCGTCCGCTTTGTGGCAGTGCGTTTGGTTGGGTCCAGTCACCTCAAACATCAGCTTCTCTGGGGCACCATGGGACACAGAGACATTCACCTCCAAATCCTCTCCTAGCTGCAGAGTGTGGGAAGCTACTGCAGCCTGAATTCCAGATACTGGCTCAATTAAGTGAACAGCAACAGTCCCAGAGATCTGCGATGCCATCGTGCTCCTGGATGCTCGGATTTCCAGCTGATGTACCCCTGGGCCTATCAGCTCTTGAGAGGCACTGTTGAGTGTCAGGTTATGGGGGACAAGACCTTCCTTTGCACTGGATTCAGTCAGTGTCATGTTATCTGCTAACATACTGTAGGTTACTCCATTGCCTGCAAAAACACAGATGAAAATTTCTCTCAGCTTGTGCAATAGGCCAACAAATTCCAGCTGCTTTGTGCAGCATTCCAGTGTTTATACAGGAGTCACAAGAACACTGCAGCAATGCAGTAATTTTTAATAGAGTCACTTAAGGTGACTTAATGAAAATCTATCGGGTGTTTTCTGCTGAGAATGTTTTGGGAAGAGAATTCAAACATACACTACTGAATTTTAATTTTTTTCAGCACATATGTGGCTTCCAGGAACTTGAAATGTACACCAGCAAATGTGTCCAGCTCAGAGTGGAATCCTCTTTTTCTAATCAGAGGAGCATTTCCATAAATTTCTAACTTCAAATACAGAAATATTCTGAGGGCATCATGTGGATTTTTGTGACCAAAGTTATGCTTGTGCTGTTAGCTTTGTCAATAGGAAAAAAGGATTTATACTTATGCTTTAGATGGTGAAATATCTCTGAGAAAGACCCCTCCAGGGGAACTGAGAGAAATAAATTGCAGGAATACAACAATTAGAGGGAAAGCATTCACTAAAAGAAAGGATTATTTTGCATAATGAAAAATCCTGCTTCTGTCCCATGGATGGCAATAATATTTATCCTTCCCTTTAGATAATGCAGAGAAATTATCCTCACCTCCACTGAGCTGAACTTGGATCCACAACACCTCCCCATAGAGCGTACGGCAGTGGGAGCTGTTCCCTGTTTCATACTGGCTGTAGCACCCAGTAATGCTGAGCTGATCCACCTTCTCTTGGACAGTCACCTGCCTCTGTGCCATCACGTGCCACTCGCTGGTGGTGCACTCCACAAAAACAGTAAACTCCCCAGGAGAGGAGTACCTGTATGTGAGGTTGCTGACCAGTCTGGAATAGAAGGAGAACAGCTGCTTGTTGTGGAAGACCATCCTGGGAAGTTCTTCACTTTACATGATAACAGATCCCCAAATTTCATGCATTCAGATGTCATTCCTACCACTAGGACAAAATCTGATTTTTAAATCCAGCAGAAAAATGTTTGATCTGTTAAAGACAGGATTTTTATGCAATTAAAACAAACAAAAAAAAAATCACCTACAGAATGTCCTTGTTATATTTTAATTGTTATCAAAAAACACTCTTTAATCTTAAGGAAGTAATCTTTGCTTGTAGTTTGGCAATTACTGACATGTTTTCAGTAATTTTGAGTCTTGAGATCTGGAATAAATAGTCTTGGAAATAGGAAACACTTGTTATAATAGAAGAAAGATTGTGGTTGGCAGCTTAATATAAAATTTTGCGTTGATTTCAAAACAGGTTTTTGCAGAATCCAAGTCTCTCGTAGATATGTTCTATTATTAAGCTATCTAGTTTTTAACATCTCATTTATGAGACTTGGCACATTCAATAAAGTGCAAGCAGTGAAATGTAATGTTTGTCTGAAGAGAAATGAAGGCTATATCTTACGTTAGAGGGTAGTAAGGGTCAATGGTGTGACCATCTCCAGTGCTAATGGTACAGGAAAGGTTCCCAGAGTATGGTGAGAGCAGCCAGTTCAAAGTAACTGTGATATTTTCAAAGACAAAACATGTGTCTGTCATAACCAGCTGCAGACCTGCGAAGCAGAATGACAGAATTCAGTGCCAGTGTTTGTCTACTTTTCTTACAAAATTAGATTAATTTTCAGGCATTGAGAGCCAGCCTGCTCCAAACCACTGCTGCTAATTTGTGCGCATTAGTGGTGTGACAGGGAGCTGATTCTTTTCCATGATGACTAACCAAAATTCTTGTTGGAACATAATTTCATCTAAATTTGTTCTATGTGTCTGGATTTCTGCGCTTTGTATTCTACCCAGAACCTGCAGTTAGGACAGGGAATCTACATTTTTGTGTAGATTTTCAGTGATCACCACTATTCCAGTTTCTTCCCTGAGGGTAGAACAGTGATCTTTAAGATAAATATCAATGGCCTCAGTGTTACATCAAAGAACAGGACAGGCTTCTAGTGTGGACAGCCCCCTCCCTCTTACCTTCCTTGCAGTGGTATTGAACAGACAAATAGCTTCCCAAAGCTGGACAAGGATCTCCAAAGAAAGTGCCATCTGCTGCCACCTGGCAGGCCTGCAGACCGTGACACTGGCCTGGAAAGGGAGCATTGCAGATCAGCAAGTGGCTTTTGCCTTTACTGCCAAAACAGCTCAGATGAAAGATGACTGAGAAACAAAAAGGGCAGGAGGAGCAGTATCATGTCTCTGATTTCTAGATAAATTTCCACATCACTTTAACTTTAGTGTGTTGCTTATTGTATGGCATTTCTTAGCACCATTTCATTTTATTGGAACAAAGCTGAATTTGAAAAGATACAAAAAAAAAAAAAAAGCTTTTGTGTTTTGTTTAATTTTGGCTGGAAGCCCTAAGAATCACCCTGGGGACAGGACACAGTTGCTGTTTAGTCTCCAAGTCCTTGGCTCCAGCAGGGTGGGTGCCTGACACTGGCAGGCAGCAGCAGGTCCCTTCTGCCCTCATGTCCCCGTGGGTGTCAGCCTTTTCACCCCTCCTGGTTTGGAGTTAGGTTTGTCTGGATGTTTGCCTTCCACCTCTGTCAAACCTTGTGTATCCCACTGAACTTGTCAAGGAATCAGTGTGCTCACATATTTTCTTCCTCCAGTGAGAGGAGCCAGGCACACCCTTGTCGGGAACACCCTTGTCCTTTATTTGCTCCTCCCCTCCTCTGAATCATTGCTCCTCACAAACCCCCCCCACTTTTGCTCCTCCTCTCCTTCTCTGAATCTTTGCTCCTCACAAAATCCTTCCTTTCCATCCAGCCTCCTGTAGCAACCTCCTCCCTGTCAGAAGTTCTCTGTGATTCCCTTCATTTTAGGAATAATCCACTTTCCCATTTGCTAACTCTACTGGAATACAAGATAAAGTATTCGAGGGACAAGGAACTTTGGTACATGCTCTGTGTTTCTCACTGCCAGATCTGTAAGATACCACCTGCTACTTCATCCTTGACACTGATCCAGCTGCAGCCTTCATCTGTTCCAAACTGGAGAGGAGTCTCTGACACACAGTAGTGAGGGGTCTTCCGCCCATAGAAGCTCTCTTCAATTTGAATAACTTCTCCTGATCCACACTGTACAGTGGCATTGTAATTATCACAAGCAATGCTCTGGCCAGATTCTAATAGGAGAAAAAAACCCAAATATTACCTTTTTGAATTTCTGATAAACCCTGCTACAATTCTACTGCATGTCCATTTTGTCTTGTTTGTCTTTCTTCCCTTTTCTCCCTTTTAAGCTAAACAATTTAAAAAAATTAAGAAAATTACAAAAGAACTAAATATTTTTATTTTTTAAAATATCAGAATTTATGTTTTTGCTGCCTCAAAACATTGAGGACATTTTCAATAAGCAAAAATATCTTAATTATAAAAATAAAGAATATTTTTGTGGAAAACTCTTAGCATTTGTTTGACCTGAAATACTGGAAGGTTTAAAGTTACTCCTGAGTTCCGAAAGAGATGTATGGATTGCATAATATTCAGGTAATTGCTTTGGAGAATAGTTTGCATATTAAGTATGGGAGCTGATCCCATTTCTGCTACAGAGACTCCTTTGTTCCTCTGTGATATTTGACTGACTTCATTCAGCAGGACTGCTCAGATAGGTAGGGTCATAGCTCTAAATGCATACACCTCATTCTTTGATTAATCTGGGACAGTTAATTATCTTTCAGAATTCTTAGTATCGTGTAGTAATCAGGATACTTAATACCCTGAAGAAGAGAATGTGAATAACTGCTCTCATATGGGAGTGTTGCAAAAGGATGTTTTTGTTTCAGCTGCCCCAGCTTTAAATACATTGTCCTCCTGTTGTTGTTTGGATCATTCCCTCAAGTCCCTTGATTAACAGTGCCAGTGTGTGCACACTGCAATAATTGTATGCTATTGTTATTTAAAGGCTAAAGCTAAGCCTGGCTGTAACTATAGCAACATGATCAGTTTGCAGATTAGAGCCCTCTAAATAAGCTTGAAACTTGCTGGTAAATTCTAGTATGGACTATTATTTCATGCCTTTTTTTATTCTCTATATGAAGATTTCTCACAGTATTTGCTGTCTCAGTAGCTTTTACATGGAAACATATACCAAACTTGGTCTGTGTTTCTAGGTACAAACCCTGGTTCCATACATATGTATTTACTATGATAAACTGTTAACCTACAGAGCACCAAATGGTAGAATTGCCTTGATCTGGTCTTGGTTTCCTGGGTAGCGGAATGATGAATGTAGTGTAGGATATTGTTGCTCTTTGAATTTAATGTGCTCTCAGTCAGATCCTATGATAACAGATGATAGTTTCCTTACAAACAGACAGTTGTCTATCGTGGTTGTAATGGAAAAATAATTTTAGTCTGCTTTTGCAAGGAAAATAAGCTTAAGGGATTGTGCTGTCTGCCAGTTTCCTCTCCCCCAGTAATTTTTAATGTTAGTCATCTTCAGCTAAATTTGATATATAGATATACCAACACCCAAAAATTTCATGAAATGAAATATCTGGGGAGAAGAGAAAAAGCTACAATGCCTCTGTGAGGAGTAGGAATTATAACCCTGCGTTTACCTATTCTGGGACATGGAATTCAAATGGCCAGCACATACAGCAGCTGTAGGGGAGGGAGCTGAGGCAGTGAAAAGTATTTGCAGAGGTGGGACATGCTGGGGATATGGGAGTGAACTGAGAGTGCTGAGGAGGAGGGTAGGGAGGGGATGTGGAACAGAAAATCAAGATAGGAAACAAAACTTTATTAGCTTTGCTTATTGCAGAACAATTTGTTATTTATGTCAGTAGTAGCAGACTGCTGGATAGGGCAGTAGCAGTTCTAGGGCTTGTGGAAACCTGTACTTGCATACTTGATTGGAAACCTTTTTATATTAGTGAGCCCACAGCCAGACCGTCCATCCAGGGCTTGTGACCCCAGTTCTAGCTGCAGATTAAAGTACTCTTGTGCAAAGTGGGAGGAACATGAATTCCCCTCATATCTGTATGTTGAAAGGGATGATATTGCCAGCATTCCTATCCAGAACTGTTTGTTCCAAGTCACAATTTGAGGGACACAATGTCTATCTCTGGATTTTCTGTCTGAGCACAGGAAGTACAGGTTCCTGTCTGCTTCCTTAACCTGGGGAAAACCTTGAACTTCATGTGACAGAGGGGTCTGAGAAGAAACAAGAAAAACTTGCTCTCACTTTTGCTCACTCCAGGCTGCAAGGAGTGGTGTCTCTGGAAGCCTGCCTGTATTTTTGCTTCAGTTACAAATGGAAATTATTCTGGCACACGTTAATGAGTGTTTTTACAGTGCAGCCATACACGTCCCACTTAGCCCAGGTATTATGGTGTTGTGGGATTTTATTCTTGGAGCCGTGCTTTAACATGGCCAGCTTATGTCCACTGAAAATGTGGACAGCTACACATTAGATTCACACTCAGATCCATTTCTATTTTATCAACCCTCTGCTGGAAGCCTGCGCCTTAATGTTTGGTTGCTGAGCACCTACAACTCCCAGTTATTTGTGGGTTCTTCCTTCTTTGGATCAGGTCTTACATCAGCACACTGGAAAAAGAGCACCTGCTGGGGTTATATGACTTTTTGCTTGTTCACATTTAGTAAGATTCATTAAGTTATTTCCCAGCTACTTTGAAAGCAACAAGGCAATTTATGCCCCATTGTGATCACGGCACACTCACTTCACTGTTCCAGCTGTTGTGTATCTTACCAAACTCACAAATGAAGTCAAGTTCCTGGCTGCAATTTTCAGTCACACCCCACTGATACTTGGCATTCTTCAGGATGTACCCACACGAGGATGAGAAGGGAGATGGCTGATCCTTGTACCAGTTACTGTAGATTATATTTGAAGTGTCCAGCCAAGTTATTGACCCTGTGAACAGAGAAATTGTGTTCTGAATGTTTATTTTCCACAGTAATACAATTAGAGCCTGCAGAGCAGGACTGTAGCCCTGCTCCAACTGAAGCAGAGATGGTTTAGTCTGGGTAACGATCTTCAATTACATTTTGTATTGAACCTGATACAATCATGAAAAGAGGCACTGCCACTTCCACCTGTGGTCCCAGCCTCAAGATTTCACCATGTCCCTTGCATCAGACCTTGCAGCACTTCCTGGTGGGATGAATTGGCTTCCACTGGAGACCTAACACAGCACATTTGTTTCACTGGGTCAGCAAGCTGGTCTCATTCACCATGTGTTCACACAAGCACAAGATCCAATGGAAAGGATGATAACATGCAACAAGGAAGTGAAGCAGGCATTAACATTAAGTGAAGCAGGAATTAAACATCTTAATATAAATCTGAAGATACAGCAACAAAAGAGGCTTTTCAGCAGATATCTACAAAGGGACTTACTGCATTTTCTACCATGTTAAGAAAGCATCATGAGCTGATACAATTATAAAGATGTGATTTTAAAACCACCTACCATCAGTAGTTTCATTCAGCAAGGCGTTTGAGATCAGTCCTATCCACCATTCCTGATCCTTGGCAATATATTTTTGCAAGAACTCTTGAGTTTCCTCATTGTGAATAAAGACAAGATGCCCTCCTCCTCTCTCACACCAGCTCTGGGCACTTGTGAAGGTTTGCTGGAGTCTAACAAACTCATAGCATGAATGGTTGAAAGCTTGCTGGTACTTTGAACAAGGTATTCCTTCATTAGTTGCTTCCTCCACAGCCAAACACACAGCAAGAGAAATCAGAACTGTGACCCCCGGCCACATTCTCAGCTCAGTGCCGTGCATCGCACTCATCTTGCTTACCAGGGCACCACTCTTTTTGCTGCCTTTTTCAAAAGCTTGAGCTGTCATCCTTGACGTGTCATCAGCATTCTCCTTCCTCTTTGCTGCTTGCCACAACAGCAGCAATAGAGCATGGAACAGAACAGAACTTCTAATATATAATTGTGATTGCGTCTGGGGGGTGTTGCGCTGATGCTAAGCCCCTGCGCTGACCCTTGTGAGCTCTATTGTACAAATGTCACATCCCATGTGTGATCAGTTTGAGGAGAAGACATTAAATCATTGCTTTCCTCATGGGCAGAGAAGATAAAATTGATATATGCTACTGTTGGACATGTGGAAAGGTGAGATAAAGCTCCTACATCAAAGGCATCATTGTGTGAACATTGAAGTTGGGAGGCCTTTACAACAGAAAAGAGATACAATAGTGAGAAAAAAAAAAGAGAAACACAAGGAGTTGAGATGGGAAAACACACTGCTTCTCTAGATATATTTAATTGGCCTGGATCACTTTTTTTAAATAATTATTGAGGTGCTTCTTTTTAGATGCTAATGCAATGTCTATAATTACTCTACCATATCCATCCTGCCCTCCTGTTTACGCATATGCAGATTCATCTCAGCTGTTCCAAGTAAGCTTCATTTTGAACTCTTGTATCTGCTTATAATTCCACACCCCAAATTAATTGCTCCCGTCATCCCTTAAAAGATAAGTGGCTCAGCTATTTGGACCTACAGTATTTATTCCTGCTGGGAGGCAGAAGAGAAGACCATAACTTAAAGAAGATTTAGGAAAGATGAAAATATTGCCTTAGTCATCAGAACTACTTGAGAGCCCTATTTGCACATTCCAAAGGCTGCTGATGGACTTCGGGAAGCAAGCCCAGCAACATTTAGGAGCTGAAATCTCTAAATGCATCTCAGCTTCCTTATAAAATATATCCATCAGGTTTACAAAGCCACCAGCTTAGTAGAAGCACAGTACAAATAAGGATTTTAGCTATTGTGATCCTCCTGTCCTTGGCATTAACTCCATTGAGTTTGATGCCGTTATTATTAATTTATACCACCATAACCCAAACTGAAAGAACATGCACTCATATTTAGACAAGGGTCAGTGAGCCAGTTTCCAGCACAGAGGAATCAGCAGTGTTTGATGGATTCCTGCACTGCAGAAATGCCTCCTGCCCTGCACTGCTGGGCTGAAGACAGTGCCCATCCCTGCACTGTGCCAGTCCAGCTCCAAAGCTTTCAGCCAGCGTCGAGTGCATGCACTGCATCCCGTCAACATCTAAGAGTGAACTTCAATCCCAAGACCTTTCTGGACCTCCAGTTTATGGCTGTCTTGCTCAGCTGGAAAAAGCAGGACTGTTATCAGAGTTTTCAAGATAAAGTTAATTGGAAAGTGTTTAATGGGTAGGAAAACTGTGGGGGATGGGAGGAAAGGAGAAGAAAATGCAGTATGCTGGATGTCTTCCTTCTCACCACACCTGTAAATCAAGAGTTCAGCTATGGAACCCTTGGAGCAGATCCTACATGAATTTCTGACTGATTAACAAGAAGAGCTTATGGAGTAGCTAAGATGTGAATATTCGGACTGGATTTCCCAGCTCTGGAGAAGGCCAATCCATATTCTAATTAGCTAATTGGCCCAGACACCCATCCCCTTCCTGGATGAGACTGTGTAACTACTATTATCAGCTGCTTCTCTTGGGGGTGTCTGCAAATTAGGACTTCTTTTCAGGCCCCATACAAATCTTCACAGGCTTCATTTTGGGAACGCCCAATCCAAGTGTTTTATATTCAAGCTGTTGCAGCAATCAGAGCTGCGGGCAGCTGCTCTTAAATTAGTTGGCCACTGTATGTTTGCATGATGCTTTCTCCAGACTCCCTGCTTCTTCTTGGGCCCTGCTGACTTGCCAGGCTTCACAGCAGCTGGCATCCAGCCCTCCCACTTTGTCCTTCTAGATATGAGAAACACAGCCTGTTTCTGAAAGCACAAGCATGATGAAGGAGACCGTACTTAAATGTACTGGCTTAGTGATACAGACATTTCCAGTAGGAGCTCACTTTTGTGATGAATGTGTTCTATAGCATTGTCCAGTTTTTTCTCTGCTACTGGAAATCTAACTACATGAACATACTAAAAATGCCAGGGCTGAGGGTGCCACAGGCTCTCCCCTGTGAATCTGCTCCAAAGGCATTGAAATTCATGGAAGTCTTGTCTCTGGCTTTGACAGATTTTGAAATAGGCCCTGAAAAAGAACAAATGATGTTTGGAAATGTCTACAAATAAAGCCAAGCTCTCCAAGTGAGTCTACTGTTGGCAATTTCTATAGCAATGTGCATTTTTTTCCTAATCTACGGTTGCTATAAGTTACTCTTCAGCTGCCTGCAGCAGATGGAGAGTGGAAGAAAGACAATTTCCCTCTTTGGCAGTTTGTTGACTTTTTATACTTCAGTGCCAGGAAAGCATTCTGTCAGTTTATTCTGTTTACCACAAGAATGAGAAAAGCATTTACATGAAAAGAAAATACTGCTTTTAAAGCATCAAAATTAGCAGCTAGGGTCTTCAAATAGAGAGAAACTTATGAGAACCCTTTTCACTCATAAGTGAGAACTCATTTGATGTCAAGTAAACAGTGTTCCTTGAACTTACCTTCTTGTGGGAAACATGTCTTTTGCATTCTTCCTCAAAAGAAAGACATATTTTTAATAGCTTTCTTATGCCAGAAGTCATTGCCTTTGGAGTGGTCCTGATCTGTAACCTGGTGCAGATCATAGGCCACAGCTGCATCATGACAGCCTGAGAACGTCCAGTGATTCAAAGTGCAGCACTGCAGAACAGCTTGACAATCCATAACAGAGACCAGAAAGTGCTAGATTTGAAGAACTAAGGAAGTGAAGAGCTGCCAAAGAGAAGGAATAAATCACACCCCTGTTCATTTTGGCTGTTGTTCATTTGCCTTGAGGAAGAGCAAGTAAATTTACTCTCTATAGGAGGATATTACCATCTTTACATTCCTGAATATTACTGAATGTAATACATAGATTTTTATCAGGAATATAAACATCTCTGTGTTCTATTAAATGAATAAACTTAAAAATGGAAAACTGATTTCTATTACTTTGAGGGAGAAAAAAGATTATTTTCAGGTATCATGAACTTGAGACAAGATTATGAGTAGTCCATTTTACTGTGTCGTGTAAACTTCTGCAGTGTGAAGAACATTTTTACCCTGATAGGTAGGAAGTACTGAGTCTTGAGCAGACTCTCCACCTCCACCTCCACCTCCACCTCCACCTCCACCTCCACCTCCACCTCCACCTTCCATCTCTTCAGCTGGCTTTAAAAATGCCCATTTGCTAGTCAGTTTAAGAAGGTGGATCACAACCCCACTTCCTTCCTTGCTGGTCTCCTGTGCTGCTTATCCTGATGGTGAGACCCAGTAATTGCTGACTAAAAAGGGCTTGGTCTTGTTGCTTCTACTGTCTAATTTTCCATGAGGCAACACACTGAACTTACCAGTGATCCCTGCCAAGTTGCAGTTTTGATGTTATCTTGTTTATAAAAACAGGGAAAACAATCCTTATCTGTACAGGGTGCAATAATTTAATTAGATGTTCATGCCTGGCATGGTGGGGTCAGGATAAAGATAAGAAGGATTACGTTCAGGAGCTGTTAGTTTGAACATAATTTCTGTTTATAGGATGTGTATAGTTACTTGGATAAGTCACCTGGACCCACCCCTGAGGGTCTTCTCATAGGAACTGTCCCCTTGGAAGTGTCTGGCATTGCCTTTTGGGTCATAGCTGGCCTTTCCTCACTGCTGCTGTTGATGCCTCAGTCCCTGCCTCTTTCCCAGCTATTTCCCCTGTGTTATTGCCTTTCAGAGCAGAACTTTGACTGTTAGGAAGAAGGGGATGAGTGGGCCCAATAAGAACATTTGTTGAGCTGGGGTTATTGATGGCCAAATTGAGCCCCAAGTTCACACAGAAAGGAGCAGAACTATCTCAAGAACCCTGTGACGCCTCATGTATCCTTGTGATCATGTTTGACTAAGTGGCACAATTTGGATCTGCCATTGCCTTAATATCTTAATTAGAGAACTGTTCAAAGCATTAAAGGTGCCCTCTTTGGGTAAAACATTAACTGGTAGATACAAATGGACTGAACTTCGCCCAGCACACACAGAGGTAAAATAAATTGCTTGGATCTGAATTTACAGCCATCATTTACAGCCACTGTGTCTGCAGTCTCTCCAGATTTCCATAAGTGTAAAACTGGCCAGACTTCTAAGGTTTTCAGTTTCCACCTCTTGTTTGTTTTATTTAATTTGGTTACATTTTTCTTCTGCTTATTATGAGCTATTTCAGAGCTTAAAGGGCATGGAAACAGAGAGGGGAAAAAAAGCTCTATTACAAGTTGTTTTCATTGATAATGTCTCTTACGAGTAGATATCCAACAGCTTACAAAAGAGATCAGCTTCACAATCCCCATAATGGGGGGACTGGAGGCCCAGCAGCCTCTCTATTCAGGAACACTGATTTTGTGTTAAGCCCTCTACACTCAGTTGCCATTTACTAAAACCAGAAAGTAGAAACTTTTGAGTTTTTCATTATGTTCCCCAAACATATACAGTAGGCTACCAGGTAGGATAGAGTACAGCAACATTAACTTCTGTCATTGTACCCGTTTGTGACCCCATTTCTACACCTTCAGTCATGGGAGTGAATGCCAACCTTCACGCTGTCATTCTGCCCACTTGGAAACACGTGACTGAAGTGTATAATTTAAATATTAAAACATGTAAATAGGGATGTTGAAAGGTGCAAATAAGGTTATAGAAGTCTTACAGCAAGGAAGTTTATGTGGGTACTGTGGTTGCTTATTTGTTTTAATGTCTAGTGTTTAAATATTTGGGCATTATGATCACTGGGCAGGCTCAGTCTGATGGATACCAGTATGGGTAGGCCAGCAGTTCCATGCCTCAGCACTTGAAGAGTTTTAATATTAAGTTACTTTATGTATTTATTTGAATGAACAATATTTCTTGTGGTAGGTAATAAAACTATGACAGTAAAAAAGAAAGCAATACTTCCGTTTATCAAAGAAATTGTGAAATCCCACAAAAAACTCCCCTTCCCCAAAATTAAAATCTTATAAAGGAAGTTAAAATCTCACAGAACCAGTTATTTTTGTCCAAATAATGAGCAAAACAGTATATGATCAAAACAGTTTTGACCCAAATAATACCTGGTCAGAATAATATAGGGAAACTATTGTTATTTAAATTTGAACCAACTACATTAGTAATTTGTGTTTGCAATTATATCTGGACAGTGCAAGAGATGTTTTTAAACAATCTGGTGGCAGTTTTGTGAAATGAGATCATGCCAATAAAAGAGTATTTAACAAAGATAAGAACTTGTGTTTCTAAGAAGTGAGATAGCAATCAGTGTGATTTCAGCAAGAACAACTCCTATCAGTTTTACTATTGGAGTTTTATTTGGTAGTAATAGATAACTGTTGATATCTGTAAGTTCTTAGCACAGCCTAAAGTCATATATGTCAAGCCAATTTGACCTTTGTTAATGAGCTTTAATTAGAACTCCATTTCTATAAGCAAAAGATTGAGATGAAAATAAATTAAGCACAATGGAGATAAGGAATTATATTGGTCTCTCTGTGATTTATAAGGCAATAACTTGCTTCTTGCTAAGTGAACCAAAAGTACAAAGGTAGGCACACGTCAATGACATTATTGTACTAGAAATGCAGTTAACAAGCTCTGCTGCCGTGGAAGGCTTTGTTTTGATTAACCACAGAGATCTCACCCAAAATGCAACCCCCAGCCTCCAAAAATATCTTCATGGCCCTTTTAAAGTCTGGGAGAGAAGCTCAGGGCATGCAGAGACTGGAGGGAAGTGAAAGTGAGAAAGGGCCCAAGAGGAAACAGCTTGTGACCTTCACCACAGTTGTTTAGAGCAGAGGGAAATATGGTGAAGAAAATCTTCACGTGGTGGGGAGCTGGTGACTTCAGAAATGTTGTCACGAGGAGTGAATAGAGAGAGGAGACTGTGGAGAGAAGTGCGAGATTTGGTTGGGGGAAGATTTATATTTGAAGGGTTTTGCAACAAGAAGAAACATTGTGAAATCATAAAATTAGAAAAATCACTTAATCTACATCCTCTACTGCTGATAATTACACATTATAATTGTAAATCAATGCTTTAATATTTTGCCATTTGAACGTAAAAAGGGGGGAAATCACACAGTTGGCAAGAAAATTAATCTCCACGTACTGAACTAAACTGCTTATTTGTCATTAGTGTGATGAAAACAACAAAAAAATTATTTTGCTGGTAAATGAAGTATTTTTTACTGACAAGCAGGAAAAACTAACGTCATAAAGCTTTAAGTTGTACGACATATGAGACAAAACTTTCAGTCACAGACACCTAAAATTAGCTACCAAACACATTTATGTTGATTTCAGAGGCTGTTGGATATCTGCAGCTCCTTGCTCTTCCATTCAGACAACTTTTAACAAGGTTTCCAATTATCTCATCATGGCTGAACCTTAGCCTACATGAACACTTGGTGTGGAGGAGGCAAAAGAGTTTTGAATTAATCTTTTTATTGCTTGCTTGCTCCATGAAGTCTTAATATCACTACAGATTAGACAACTCACAGGCCAGATAATTAAAACTGCAGCATTAAGAGCTGCAGATGTAAATGGGTGAGGATACACTGAAACAAACATATTAAAGCAAAACAGAACATTGTGGAGAGAGAAAAAGTCCCCATGCCTTAGTAAGAGTGGAGTTGGGCAGCTTTGGTTTTTTTGCCAGATCCTTTTCAGTCCCTAAAATTGCTGAAAAATCTTTTACTTGGCTTTGTGTATAAAGTGGATCAACATCTCAATGCACACACACACTCTCACATATATGCAGGTGCCCACGTGCACGTGTACAGTGGATACGCATGTCTAGGTGTATGTATCTCCATTTATATGTAGATTTTCATCCCCTTCATCTTCTACAGCCTTCTGGCTCAATCCTGCTGTTTATTAGTATTAATAATTCAAACAAAGACCTTGTCTTTTCTCTTCTAGTCTGGCTTTTTATTTTGTTATCATCTGCTTCTATCAGTGCTTTCCAAAAAGATACCAAGGCACGCTGTCCTGATGATCTCCCAGAGTGAAGATCAGCCATCAGACAGGAGGTTTGGAGAAGAGGAGCTTCTAAATGTATCAGAAGAGTCTGTAGCACAAATTGTGTTTTGAATAAAATAACTGTTATAGTTCTAAGAGATCAGTCAGTCTTAAGAAGTGATGTTAAACATTTTGGGAACAATGGTGATTCAGCTGAAAAAATCGGATTTTAGGGTAACCCCATATGAAATTGCATAATATATAATTGTGTAAAGATTTTCTTTATCCTTCATGGTCAATGGAGCCTAAGATTTACTCTGCAATCACATGCTTTATATTGAAATAATTCTCTTTCCAGAGGATTTTAAAATTAACTACATTGAACTCAGTTAAGTACCTTATCTAGAAACAAAAGCATGAAGTTAAAAATCTGCCTTAGTTTTATGGAATCCTGCCATACTTTCCTAGGTGGATTTGGGTCACATATGGGAGAATATGGTAGAGTGAAAAGGTATGTGCCACTCAGTTGACTCTGGAACAGCTTGTACATAAAGAAATACATCACATGATTATTCAGTGGTGATAATTTGTTAATTTACAGAACAGCCCAGTTTAAAATCAAAGAATGGAAAGAAAAGGATGATCCCCTGCTCTGAAGTGCTTGTCACTCCCAAAGTGCCAAATCCAGAACAGTGAGCAGAGATTTATTTTCTTTTCCTCTCCCTACCAGCCAAATGGGACAAGCATCCCTAGCAGTGTCTAACACTTACCTGGAAAGCTGCAGGTGATGTTCCAGCCACTCCAGCTGTCCCCTGGGTGTGCCTGCCTGCCTCTGCCAGGTTCACAGGGACCAAACAGCAGAGTCAACATATTTCTTACTTCCCCTTCGAACCAGTGAAAGAGTTAATTTTAATACGAATGTGCAAGTATTAGAGTGTATGTTCTAGGGATTAAAGATCAGCTATTATAAATAGTCAATCTATAAGCCACTGGCCACCAGCTCGCGCTGCACTTTGACCTTATCTTTATATGTAACAGCAAAGAGGCGTTCTTCGCCCAGACCGGGGGGGACAACGGCGCCTGCAGGAGCGGCTGGGCAGAGCGCAGGCACTGGGCATTCATCAGAGATGGATACGCTATATTCCAGGAATAAGGAAGAGCACCCAGAGCCCATAAAAGCTGAGGTGCAGGGTAAGTGAAAGAAAATCTGTTGTAAAACGAGCAGCTATGTTGGTGTTTTTTGATCCGTAAAAACTGCGACTCTTCTTCGCCCGAGGCAGCACTGGAAAGGGAAACTGAGAGAGGCGCAAGGGGATTTTGTTTAAAGGACTGATCTCAGATAATATTTGTGACCCTACTGGGCGATTTTTCTCGCTCCATGAGGATTTCTGTGTACTTTTCGAAAGTCTGTTTGAACAGGACTCACTGAAGTTGGTGGTGAGGGAGAGACCGGGATTCCATCCCGGACACCCCCTCCCCCATGGCTCTGCTCACACTTTCTGTTTCTCCGCTCCGTCACCCTTCCCTGCCCTCCGCTTGCCCGGGGCTCCTGGAAAGGGGCTCTAAACTCGGGGCTCTTCACCAGCAGCGCTCCTAAACAGCAAAGCACCAGTACAGGATGCCACAGGGTAGCGTTAAAAAGAGGGTTTAGAAGATAAACCAGGAGAAACTGCGAAGTATCCTTCGGCGAGACAGTTTAAAGTGGCTCTCTAGGCTAGGGATGACGCTGGACCAACCTGTTATTTTTCCCGATTTCTTTCACTTTGCAGAAGATGTTTTTTGCTACAGCTACAGGAGAGGTTTGTTGCTGGGAACCCCTACTTAGTAAATCTTGGCTGTGTTGTTTGTGATAAGTAGTCCAAGAAATGGTAGGAATCTACCATTCCCAAGTACAAAGCTTAAAGAGATGACAATTAAAACTTGCAGGGCTTTGTTGGTGTTCAGTTTGGTGGCTGAATTGGAAAAGATTTTGTGTCAAGTCACACAATGTGCTTTTTTTTAATGCCTTTGGATTATTTTATGCTTTTATGGGTTTATGCCTTTCAATTATTTTTTTTCTCAAGATAACAACTTATTATTAAAACATTTAAAGTTATTTGCAAACAAACAACTTATCAGACCTGATCTGTATTATGCAATAGTTTACTTGAACAAAGCCTGTGTATTTCAGAAGGTAAAGTTATACATGCAAGACATTCCTTCTTTGATAAAGAAAATAAAAGAGAACCCTGACCCCTTAAAATATTTTGGTAGTCCTGAGCTCAGCCAGTATTTTGACTCCTTGTGTCTCCATATGTACACTGTAAATATCTATCACACTTCTAACATCAGCTGCAATTTAACCCATGCTCTCCAACAGCCATGTGATTTTCAGAGATTCTGTTGTTACCACAGTTAATAAATGTCAAAAATATTTGGGGATTTCACTGTGTCACTAATGTGTCCTCACACATTACAGAAAAGAATAAGGTCCATGTTTTTAAAGCTGTATAAGCACTTTTGGATGCTGATTTGGTACCCAGTGTGATTTACAGAAATGCTTAATTCCCACTGAGATGAATTATCTGAAAACCTCACTAGATGACCCTTTGCTCCTTGCTTTTCATACTGAAATTATGTCAGAAACTACATGGAATTGTGCCAGAAATTTCAGAAACTGAATTAAGTCCACAGTGCTTTAAAAAGATCTTTTTCCCTTTCTTATCTTTCCCAGCAAAATTATCATATATAAAAATATACTATTGTTATTGCTTTGGAGTTTCTTGTGTTAGAAAAGGAAGTAAGGCTTAGGTTTCCAGGCTCTTCTAGAAAAGAACAAGAACAAGAACAACAAAAATGATGATGATGATGAAAGTTCATCCATTTTGTCAACAATTTTTTATGAACCTCATGTATTCCAGAACTGTAACCCTAATGGAGTTATGCCCTAATGATGGTGTCCCATCTCTGGAATTTCTCAGAGCCAGGTTGGATGGGATTTTGAGCAACCAGGTCTAGTGGACCTGCCCATGGCAGGGGTTGGAAAGAGTTAATTTTTAAGGTCCATAGGAGGACATTTCTAGCTGTTGTTTTAAGGGGTTTTAACAAGAAAGTGTGTCACCATAATCAATGTAGGGTTACAAACTAAATGATAAGGAGAAATGTAAGTTCTGAAGAGCTTTTTATGCAAAGGCAATACCCAGAGCAGGAATTGTGTGGAGAAGCAGTATGTGATCCTAAATGTTCCCTCAGGAGTCATATGCACAAAGAAGCAAGTCAAGCTTTTTATTTAATATCTGATATGCCTTTGTTCATCTCTTTAAACCTATTGACATTCTTTGATTGTTATTATTCTGTGAGTCAAGTGGTAGGTGATGCATTTCTTGCAGGGATTTGATGAGGAGCATTTATGATTCAAATCCCAACAGCACTTATATATTTTCAGTACAACATTCCTATACTTTGTGTACAAACCACTACATTATGACTAGTGTCACAAAAGCACTTCCCAAATGACACTATATTATGCTGTGTAATCTAATTAATGACATTTTAGTGGAATTAATTTAGCCTGAAGTCTAAGCTGATGTGCTGGAAGCCAATGCAAATCATATAACCTATAAAATATATTTATTTCTGATAAGCTCTAGCTTTTTCTGGCATGAGTAGTAGAGTTTAAATGTATCACTGTAAAATATGAATGCAGGAAGGAAAGGTACAATTTTATTTACTTCCTGATAATTAACAAATTTCATTCCAGCAATCTCATTTTCTTATAGTAATCTCTGATAGCAATAGTCATGCAGAATGTCACTAGTGCCACATTTTTGAGTAGGGGAAATTTTAGTTAACCCAAACTCCAATATAATTACATGGTACTGCAAATCTCAACACACCTACAGTCTGTCTGACTACATGAAGCCTCTGCCTTTAGGAAAACTGTACTGGAACATTCTCCTTGCCTAAATGAATGGATACTGGTGACTCCTTTCTGTTTATAGGACAGTTGCCCACTTGGTTGCAAGGGATACTGCTCCGAAATGGCCCAGGGATGCACGTGATAGGGGACAGCAAGTACAACCACTGGTTTGATGGCCTGGCTCTACTGCACAGCTTTACATTTAAAAATGGTAAGTTGTTGCACATTGGCTTGAAAGGAACTCAAGAACCCACATTTTGGTGCCTTACGTTGCTAATTCTGTTCTGAGTTGGATTGGGGTGTTGTGGGTTTTGTCTGCTGAGTGGTGTGTGAGGGGGGAACTGCTGTGAGGGAGGTCTCTCCACACAGCCCCTCACACCTCACCCTTCACAGCAGCAGCTGGAGCATCTCTGCAGGGCTGTTTGCAGGGAGATGTTTCTCCTGCAGTGCCCAGGTTCAGTGCTGCTGTCACCCCAGGACAAACCCAGCTCTGGGCAGGTCACTGCAGGGCAGCCTTCGGGGCAGGAGAAGCTCTGCTGTTTGGAGTGGATCAGCCACAAGTCCTGTAGTGCCCAGAGGCTGCTCTGCTGTGGACGAGCAGGCCAGTTTCAGGGAGGACCAGCATTCCCCTTTTGGGATTTGGTCACAGCTGTAACAGCTGCCAGGAGAGGAACTGGGCCACTGTGTCAATTCACATGTCAAACCTCACTTAGTATATTTGCCACCCCACTGTCCCCCTCCTTCTTATGGAAGAAAACCAGGCAGCTATCTACCCTAAACTATTCATTTTTTTGTTTTTTCAGTGAAAACATTTTTCACCCATTCAGCTGTTACACAGGGTGACACAGGATGGTTTACACTTGGATTCTTGTGACAAAAAATATGTATCTATAAAAAAAAAGATGGGATTTACTCCTGTTATCCTCTAATGCTAGAATTTACTTTTTAGTTACCATTTCTGTGATTGGAAGCATTTAATGCCATTGCAGGATCTCTAGCCTGTCCAGCTCTACATCCTTAACAAAATAACCTATAAAGAAATAATCAATGTTTTTTAAATTGCTACTATACCTTACATATCTAAAGCAAACAGAGCTCAGTTAGTTCAAGTATAGTGGTGATTCATTAAATGTTGATTCCTTCAAGCAATCTGTTACTCCCATAACTAAATTTTGCCAATACAGGAGATTTTTCACCACCCGTAAATGGATTGTTTAATTAATTTGCACACATTGTTTTATTTTCTGGAACAGTTTATTCAGATCCCTCCTTTCCCCTCAAAAGTTCCCCAGTATTAGTAGTGGGAGTCAGGGAATCTTGACAAATTGTTACCAATCTCAGCATCCATAAAGCCCTTAAAACAGGGAGCTGGGGACATTGTTGGTTTCATTCCAAACTATTGTTGGCTAAAGGACAGCTGCTTGAAAAACTCTGGCTCTACCTGTGCTAATTTTTTGAAGGACTAAGTATAAAATGTGATTGAAACCTGTTTGTTCTTTCTCAGGTGAAGTTTACTACAGAAGTAAATACCTCCGAAGTGACACGTACAACTGCAACATAGAAGCAAACAGAATTGTGGTGTCCGAGTTTGGGACTATGGCTTATCCAGATCCATGCAAAAACATATTTGCCAAGTATGCAATGCTTTTCCCAACAAGATTCTTCTATCTACTTCTCTCTTCATGATGTCTTTCTGTTTACCTTTGACACATATGTACAAATACAACAGTTGGTTTGTAAATTTACAATTGCTAAATATTGAAAAGGCCAAGAGATATGTACGGCCTATGGGTTAGTCTAAGGCAAATATCCTAAATTCATTTTATCACCAATATTTGCTGCTTTATTCAGTAACACAAGTAGATTATATAAAAAACAAACATTTTTTTTCTCCAGTGTTAGTGAAACATTTTGATACTCTGTAAGGGGAGAAGCAGCAAGAACGAAAAAGATTTAGAGATGGGGAAGGTATTAATACAAAGTCCATTCAACAACAAATAAAAAGAACCATCAATAACTACAAAAAAAACCCAAAAAACTTTTTGATTAAAGATGGTTTAACAGAAAGGTAAGGTGTAGGCTATCATGTTATCCTTGGTCTTGTAAAATTGGCTGTAGGGATTCACTAACAAGTGCAAATAGGTCACCCTTCTCTCCTTCTTGTCACTGAACCTCCAGTGACCTCGAACCTGATATTTGGTAAGGACACATACACAGTTATTGCAAAAGAGCTGTTGAAAGTTGTTCCCCTGAGATGAGATTTTCTTCTCTCTTCCAATAGCAATAGAGTAACTCTGGCATTTTAAGTTCAAAAGGGTTATAGCAACTTTGTCTTGGCTTCTAGTGACTATGATGAAATCATACACTGACAAAGAAAACTGTCAAGCTTTTGTGATGTTCAATCTTCTTTGAAATCATAATTGTGATATGGAATAACACTGGTAACAAAAATATTCCATTGGGGAGTATATGAATCCATCTATTTTATGAAGGCATACACTGAAAAACCTACCAGCTTTTAGGTAGGAACTGGTAGGCCAAATTTTCCCAAGATAGGGACAGGAGAGTGTGTGATTAGCCCATCCTGATAAACCAGTGCATGTCCTAGAGCTGACAGCAGGAGTGGGCCTGGATGCCCATTTGTGTGTTAAAAAGCAGTTACTTGCACACCCCTAAGCCTCACCCAGGCCAAGGGCATTGGAGAAGTCCATCTCTGCTTTCCCAGCCTTTCCAGGGAGCTGCCAGGAGCGGGCACAGCAGGGAGGGGCAGCCCCACGTCTGTGGCACTGCAGGGTCGCTTGTGCTCCGTGTGGGACAAAGGCAGCTCCGGCTTCTGCGGCTCTAATGAAATTTCCCTCTGGACAGGGCATTCTCCTATTTGTCTCACACCATTCCTGAGTTCACAGACAACTGTCTGATCAACATTATGAAAGCTGGGGATGATTTTTATGCTACTGGCGAGACTAACTTCATCAGGAAAATTAATCCACAGACTCTGGAGACATTGGAGAAGGTACAAACCACCATCTGTCATTCTGGTTCCTTGTCTGCTGATGAATAAATTTCAGGCTGACTCATAAGGATCCTTTAACATGTTCAGGACCCAAAATACTTTTCTTCTACTGTTGCCTTACTTTTGAAATCGTGGTAAAGTGAAATAGTGAAGGTATCAAAAGATAAAAGATGTCTTTTAAGAACTCCTGAGTTAAAATTTAAATCCTGTTTAGTTTGGGAAAAGCTGGGCTTTGAGCAATTTCACTTGTACATAATCTAAGAAGGTTGCAGGAATAATAGCACAGTTACATGAGTATTTTGGATGATTGCCATTATTATGTATCTGTAGTTATAAAATTATTTGTGTAATTAAAAATTCAGTAGGTCTGTTATATGACTACTTTTTGAGGACCTTATGTAAGATATTATTTAATTATTAAAATGAGAACTTGAGATATTGACATATATATAATGATTTTTTTTCTAGCCCACACTACAGTTTGAGTACAATTTCCAAATTTTAGATAAAATGGAAATCTTTTAGCTCCAGCAGATTGCCAGACAGCCCTGTTAAATGAAGTGCTTTCAGGGTGAAATGGGCATTTGCAGAATAACTTGCTCAGCTAATCCTGCCTGATGTTATGTGGCATCAAGGGAGAGGTGGCTGTAATTCAGGTTCTGTAACTTGATTTAGCCTTGAATAAGGACATCATTTGAATATCTACACAAGTAATTTGGTTTAATTATTTAAATTTCAAAGCCATTTGTAAATGGGGTGCCAATATAAGGCTGCCAGGGCTAAAAATCTAGTGGTTTTGTGGTGTTAGCTGAGATCAATTTTCATTCTCTTACACATCTCTCAAATCTCTTATTGTATCATTTTCCAGGTTGACTACAACAAATATGTAGCTGTAAATTTGGCAACTTCTCACCCACACTATGACAGTGATGGAAATGTTCTCAACATGGGCACTTCAATAGTTGATAAAGGGAAGACAAAATACCTTCTATTTAAGATTCCTTCCTCTGTACCAGGTAAGATATATCTATTATTGGTATTTTCTAGAAACCTGTTAGCAATTTCTTTTCTTCAAAGGGCAAGAGTGGTGATACAGCAGTTCTAGTGACCAATGGTGTTCATTTTCTTAATTTCAAATTATTGTGAACTTCATATTAACTGCTTAGCCTGTCTGGGCACGTGCTGTTACAAAGGCTCTTCTTGAGTACTGTGTAAACAGGGTGTTTCAGTAGGACCAGCCTTACTTTTAGAGGAAGGTTCTAAAACAATTTTCTCTATAGGGCAGTACACATAATTTGAAGTTGTAAATTTTAATTTCTTTGTAAATTAAAATTATCTTCAAATACTGATACTATGATTATAGGGAAGCATGATGCCAAATAAAACCTAATATAAAGTTAATTCCTCCAACCTCGCCACTACTGGCCCTTGCTGAAATGCTGTCCATTGTTCACAGTGCAAATCCCTTGCTCTTTTTCCTTCAAGATCTTTTTTTGGTGTGTGTTGTTGAAAATCAGCTGCTATTGTGTTGCCTGTCCCTTGCTGAACAATCGAGAGGCCTTCCACAGCTAAAAGACCAGTTTGCAGCTGGGGCTCAAATTTGGGAACATCTCCTTAGAAGTTAAAAAACACAGGGGCATTTGAACCCCTTTTTAAAGGTGCTGTTTTAATTGAACACATTTCTCCTCCATGCTGGAACTTCTGAAGACAGTAATCAGTGCAATCAAACCCCAAGACAAGGGGTCTGTGCATGAATGGATCCAGCCGTGTGATTTCCCTGCATTGCTTCCTGCATGCAAAGTTCTATGTTAATTATACAGGAGTAAACAAACACTTTCTTAATAGGAAAATGCAAAGAAAACTGAGAGGAACCAGTTCTTCCCTGTCTGGGAGAAATCCAAGCACAAGTTTGGAATGGAATTTATTAGGAATATAATTTTAATTTTTATCGTTCATCTTCAGAACAAGAAAAGAAGAAATCTTGTTTCAAGCATCTGGAAGTGGTTTGCTCCATCCCTTCTCGCTCTCTGCTCCACCCCAGCTACTACCACAGCTTTGGAATCACAGAGAATTACATTATCTTCATAGAGCAGCCCTTCAGACTGGATATTCCCAAAATGGCAACGGCTTACATCCGAGGTGTGAGCTGGGCTTCCTGCCTTGCCTTTAATAAGGATGATAAGGTACTTTTCCTACTGCTGAGCAGTGGAGTCAGGCAGGCCAGTGACCTCTTCCACACTGTTCTGTTTTTCAGCTGGTTCGTTCATTTCAGTAGTCACTTTTTTTTTTTTCCCCCAAACCCTGACTTTCATGTTGCACAGTTTTTTAGAAGCTGTATGTTTTGGAATACCACCTCCCATATCCAGAAATTTCTCAAATATGTATCTGATGCTGAAGCTCTTGAGAGAGAGGATAGTTTGGCATTGCTAGGAATACTGTGGGCTAGCAGAGAAGTTCCAATCTGCACTAGCATCCGAGACAGGTCCAGTTGCTCCTGGTCCAAACAAAATTCTGTCTGTGATGGGTGAGATTTGCTCCAGGTGCACTGCATGTGCTGGAGAGCCCAACTGGTGGAAAAGCCTGCACTGAACAAAAGAAGAATCTTTCACTGTGGAAACTGAGGGGAAAACTGTTTTCTGAGGATCTTATTTCCATGTGCTCTGGGCATGAACACATGGGACTTGCTGAGATACAGGGCACCAGCACCACAGAAACTCTCAACCAAGGCAGATTTATTTAACTTAAAAAGAGAGCAGGGGATTTTCCAGGTTTTTCTGGGAAATGTCAATCCTCAGCCTAGCCCAAATAGTAATTTGCAACAGTAAAATGAGCTTAAAGCTGTTCCACACTCATTTTGCTGCTGTGTTTTCTTCAGGTTGGAACCCCTTGTCTCCTAGCAGCAAACCCTGAGTTCTTAATATCCTTCAGTACACAGTGATTAGAATGTTGATGGTTACCATTAGAAAACAGTTTTCTAAATAACTATTTGCTGATTCTGAATGGTTTTAAATAATGTTTTCTCTCTTTCAGACTTGGTTTCACTTTATAGACAAGAGGACTAAAAAAGAAGTCTCCACCAAGTTTTATACTGATGCTATGGTGTTTTTTCACCATATAAATGCTTATGAAGAGGATGGCCACGTGATTTTTGATATTATTGCCTATACAGACAATAGCTTATATGACATGTTTTATTTAAAAAACCTGAATAAAGACTTTGAAGAGAACGCCAAACTTACCTCCATACCAGCCTGCAAAAGATTTGTGGTTCCTCTGCAGTATGACAAGGTAGAAAGAAAATTACTTTTTAACCTGTTCTTTGGTTGGTAATTTAAGATACATCCGTGTGAATAATGGGTGTATTATTAGTTGCCAGCCCTTATGTGCAAATTTCTGATTCTGATTTCTGATTCTGATACCCAAAGCATGCAGGAGGTTTGGTTTTTGTATGGCCTGTGGGAAATGGCAGCGGGCAGCTGGACACTGTTATGTGGACCCTGGTTCTGACACCATCCACTCTGGAGAACAGGGCTGTGAAGAACATGTCATTTTCTTCCCAATGAGATATTTTGTTGAATGCCTGTTGAAATAGAAGCAGATAGACCCACTTGGCTGTTACCTGCAAGGGCATGCATGAGGTTTTGCACAATCTGTTTCTTCCACTTCACTGGAAGCCCACATACAATCCATGCATGATCCCAGCTGGTGCAATGGTTCAATTAAAACTTGAAGATTTCATTTAAGTGTGATATATAGCAGGAAGAGAAAAGATTTTATCTTTCAGTTTAATTTAAAGCATCATTTTACATCATTGTTTGCAGGGAAGAGATTTTATACTTCCCAGCAGCTTGGGCAAGTTTCTGCCTGATACCTTTGGAATGAATATTACTTTTTCTTTCTACATCCTAGAACATTGCTGCTCTGTTCTTGTCTCAGAAACAGCTCTGCAGTGATGACAAAGGATGTGTTGGATCACACCAGCTGTTCTGCAATCTTAAGAATTCAGCAGTAGGACATTATGGAGTATATCACACCTATTTTTGCACCTGTTTTTAGCAGGTGCAAAAACCTAACCTTGGTCAATTTCAGAGAAAATTTGATACCTCATTCCTTGAAACCCATCTTTATTCATTAAATTCTCAAATTTATGGTACTTCTGGACCATAGCCATGTGTATCTAAACATTTCTAAGGACTCAGTGTGATTCAAAATAATTATTTTATGTTATATTAAAATACTCTGAGTGCAACAAGATTTCTGATGAAAACCTCAGAATCTAAAATGCCATAAGAAGGATCTTCTTGAAGCTTGTTTGTTTAATCCGCAAATTGTTAATATTAATATCACACCTGATGAAAAATCTAACTTAGAAACATATTTTTAGAGATCCATGACTTTTCCAACATTTGTCTCTTTCAGGATGCTCTAGTGGATTCTAATTTAGTCACACTTCCCTTTACTGCAACTGCTGTAAAGAAGAAAGATGGAAACATCTATTGCCAACCAGAAATACTATGTGAAGGTGAGACATGTCCTTTAAATATCTGATGCTACATCAGTTTTGTACTAATACAGGATTCCAAGTCTGATCTTGCAACTACTAATATGGCTTGCAAATCGACTTGTTAAAAAAGTAATTTTAGTTAAATAAGTCTATTATAAGTAGTACTTCAAGTTTAGCTGCATTTTATAAAGATTGCCTTTGAAAGAGGATTGTTAACCTTTTATCAGGGGATAACAACAGGAATATGTAAATAAAAAATTACCTAAGGTCAAAGTGATTTCTTAGAATGGTAGCCTCCAATTCTATCCCAGTTGTTGACGTCATGTATTTATAAAGAAAGAAAAAAAATCAAACCAGAAAAAACCTCATAAATTCCAGTCTAATGAATTCCTAAGAATGAACAATTATTGCCTTTTGAACTAACAGCCCTGGCTTACTTATGTTAATACCCATCTTCTTAGAAGATTCTAAGAAATTCAGACCTTCAAAATCTATGCAACACCTTTATTAAGTAGCTTCAAGGCTTTTTACAGGGCAAAACTTCTTGAAGATTGGTGTGTCTGTATGTTTCTATATACATTTGAGGTTTTCCCTTGTCTTGTTCCTAAGTCTTGAACTTTATTTTATGCAGGGATAGAACTGCCTCGCATCAACTATGACTATAATGGCAAAAAATACAAGTATGTCTTTGCAACAGAAGTCCAGTGGAGTCCAGTTCCTACAAAGGTATAATTAACATTTATAAAGTCAGTGTTTTCCCATTGGTGGGTCATTCATATGCAAAGAAACATGAAATGCCTAAATTCTCATAAGGATAAGTTCATGTTGTACCATTTCCCTCATAAAGTACTCATAAACTCAGGCTTCTTACTCCAGCTTTATATTCCATGAAAGTCCCTTGAATAGTTACTGAGACCCTCACTTTTCTGCTAAATTAGGCTGAACCTTCTGTGATGTGCCAGGAACAACAAAGGAGAGAGTAGGAAAAAGAAGTATTATTCACATGAATATATTTAATATTTTTTCCCTTTAGGAAGCCTAACAGAAAAATAAGATAATGCAATCCTACCTAATAAATTTTAAATATTAAAACAATTGCTCTTTTTGGGGAAGCTTTATATTTTGCTGGCCAGTTCTCTATTAGAGGTAGCAAATGCTTTGTTTACATGTTCATGATGCCAGGAGACAGCCTGGAGTACAAATAGATAAACAGGAAAAGTATTTAATTAAGATTTAAGGATTAAATAAAATTAAGATAAATTAAAGATTTAAATGTACGAGTATTATATGGACAAACTCATTCTTTACAATTCTTGTTCTGTGTCTACAAGGCAGCACAAATTGGAGTCACTGTTGGTTCTTGCATATAATTACTACAACTGATTATAAAATAAAGCTGGATTTCTGCATGATGCAAGAAAATTTATTGCAACACATCTGACAATAACTCAAACAAATCTGCAAGTTCATGATTTACAGTGTAGATAATCTCTCCTTGACTCAAATATAATAAAAAATGCTGGTAGGAGGATCTTGTTTCACATCAGTTGCAGTTTAATGAATGCAAGCACAACAACCTAATCCTTAGGTAAAGCCTATCAGTGAAAGTGCTGTCATCTTGGCTAGAAGAGAGAATTCTTTCTAATTCTTCCTCCAGTAATTTGAATCGTTTCACTTTTGTGTAAAGGTATTTTTTGGCTAAAGATCAAAATGGAAAAGAATAGAACTGCATCTCTATGGGTAGAGAAAAGGCCTTAATGGAATTGAACTGAAAATACCAGGCATCCCCTCTGGCCATTGGTGTGGCCACTCAGTGGGATGAAAATCCACACTCTGTTCCTTCAGTGAACACCAGTGTCTCCCTCACTGGTTTAATCTTTACACCTCACTAGGAACAGCCTTTCTTCTGGCATATGTACCCTCCTGCACAACAGAAGGCCTTGAGGAATATGGGAGTAGCAATAAAAGGAAAATAACTCACAGGATTAGAAAATGGCAAGTTTAAATCCTGTTTCCTGCTTTACTACAGAATCTCAGTGAACTGGAACAAGTCACTTAAATATTCTGTGTCATGGACTCTCTGCAGTGAGGGGCATTACTTACAGTGAAGGGTCTCTTGTGACCTGTTGGCATTTGTGAACTTCTGAACACCCGTAAATGAAAGGTGCAGTTATAATCTAATGAAATGAAATTAAAAGAACATTGTGTGATTATGCAGCCATAAAATGTGACTCCAAAATTTAACATTTTCCAGGTGTTTTTTTCTTGTGATGATACCTGTCTTAACTCTTAGCATTGGTCCCCCCTGCCAGCAGTCTTTTCATGTTGTAACTTTGGAAAAAGCCACTGTCAGGGTCACTGACATTTTTCTTTTCTTGTCACAACCATTTAGATTGCAAAATTTAATACCCAGACAAAGGAAATGCTCCACTGGGGACAGGATGACTGCTGGCCATCTGAGCCCATTTTTGTTCCCAACCCTGATGCAAAAGAAGAGGACGATGGTAAAATAATGACAATGTTCTGAAGGCTGGGGTTACATGAGTTTTGTATTAAATCTTAAAAGTTTCAGCATTCTTAGTCAAGAAAGTTGGGTTGATGCTTCCACTTTGAGATGGGGTTATCTTTTCTGCTTAGTGAAACTTTTATATGTTTCTAATTCTTCATTTGTATGTCACAGGTGTTGTTCTAACCTGTGTTGTGAAGACTGATCCAAAGGATCCACCCTTCCTACTTGTCTTGGATGCTAAAACATTCACAGAGCTGGGTCGAGCCACAGTAAATGTGGAAATTCATATGGACCTGCACGGAATATTTATACCACAGCACGTCATGAAAACTGAGACTGAGTAAAATATGTTGTATTGCACAGACTGACACAACCTTCTACTGAATGTGGGATAATGTCCTTCAGGAACAGCCTTCTCTTATGATAAGAAATGACTAATTATAACCTCCTCAATATCTGCATATAATTGCTTAAAAGACACAGAAATGACTTTATTACAAATTACTGTGTGCACAGCTGGTATATCACTATTCCAAAAGAAGAATAATCAATATGAAGTGCTTATGTTGAACACTGCTTGTGGGGCAAGGAAGAGGAGACAGGTAACAAGAAATGTTTTGTTTGAATAGAACAAAGCTTTCTGAGCAAATGAAGGACTGTATTCATAGGGTGACACATGGCATGAGTCACACATGTCTGCAGGTCATGTAACTTCCATGGGCTGTTGCAAGACTGCAGCTGACAATGAAAGTTGTCTCCTGCCAGAAAACCTCATGTTAAACTATCTACCATGATACCAATAATTCATGGCAATGTATTCTCTTGGTGCTTGATTTCTTAAACTCTACCATAACCAAAGTATTATGCTGAGGTGCTATATTTTTCTTATTCAGAACCTAAGCTTTTCTAATGATTTCATGGTGTATTTTTCTCTTTTATGTTGACAAAACCAAGTAACTTTATTGAAATAGAGTACATGGTTATATGTAGCATTCAATTATACTTTAGCGACACTCAATCTTAAGCAGTTTGTATTTAAATTACTTTTCCTTGGGCAGAATATCTGCCATGGCATTTCATGTAATTAGATGATTACATTGTGTAAAAGATAAGAAGAATTGTGGTATTTGCTATTGCCACTAGTCTCTGTTAATAGCAGTATGTATGTGAATGAGGGCAGTGTATTTCTAGCAGAACTCAGACACACATGTGCAACAAACAGCTTAGGGAGAGTAAAAAATCTCATTTAGGCCTCATCTGAACCCCACAGTAGCTGAAACTAGAGGCTGTTATTGCCATAACCAAGCATTTGCTTTATGTCTGCTTAGGAGCATCCATGTTTTCACATGTGTTTATCCTTGCCTGTATCAGATGCTTCCAAATAAAAGTGCACAACTCTCAATCACAGTCATAATCAAAAAGCACATTTCAACATAAAGTTCAAGTGCCAAGCACAGTGTGACTGGTTGTGTTACAGAAATGGCATTTCTTACCCACCTGAATGCATTCCTGATTTGAGGTGTTGACTTTTCTTTAAGTGAGGGCTTTTTTTGCTTTGAATTGTATTTTCTCATGTAGCTATTGTATTTTCTCTATGTAGCTATCTTTGCTGTTGGAGGCATCTTTCCTGATGGAGAAAACCAGGTGCACATCCATCCATTTTGGGTGTTCATCTGGTCTGTCTGTACCACCACACAACTCAGGTACTTCTCACTTTGACACACACATTTCCTCCGTGCCTGTGCTGCTCACAGTGTCTCATAGGAAGGAAATACACTGAAATTGTTGTCACCCACTACCTCCCCACCACATGAGAATCTGTATTTGGTGGCCTGTTTTTGTGATTACCTAAGGTGTTTGTGGCAGAGCAGGAACTGAACCAACGTCATCCACAGTTCCTGTCTGCTCTGTAACAACCAGACCTCTGTTTCTCCACTTAAGTCTTTGCACTTTGTCAGGATAAAGATATACAGGCTATTTTTAATGTAAAAAAAACCCCAACACTGTGGTCAGATCTAGTTAAAATATGCAGGTTTGGGCATTCAAATGTTTACATGTTCCATAAAATGGAAATAAACCCTTCAGTAAAGCGTGTCTCCAGAAACAGTCACTTTTAGTGTTTTCAAGGCATATTACCATTAGTATTTAATAGAACATTATCTTCTAAAGAAAAAATTTAATTCCATTTTTGTAAATAATATGAAGCCAGTACTAGAAGAGAAGACTAACTTGTGATATTGGCAAAAGACATCAGCTCTGGCATTGTTTCTTTTCATATAAAAAAGTTTGGATTTAACAAAGATCCACAAATACATTTCTAGAATTACAAGGTGGCAATGAATCAAAAGTCTAACCATTGTTACAGATTTCCTTCTAAGAGTTTGTCTCCAGAATTTCTTCTGTAGTACTCATAGGGTTGTTTTTAGATGATCATGGACTTGGATACAGGAGTTAGTTGACTTCTGAGGAGATAATTTTTACTGGTAGAGATGACAGGATAGGGGATACACTCATCATAAAAGCAACCTGTAGTCTAAGAAAGCAAATGTGTTATTTACATTTATGTAGAAATAAAGCAGAGAATAAATGATAAGGACTTGTCTTGGGTACGATTTTTTAAATCAGATGTGCCATATTCCCTTGGTCAGTACTACACAGGATTTGATTAGCATTAAGTTTGTAGTTAACCTGAGGAGAAAAACAGTGAGGTAAATCTGCATTTGCTAATCCCAGTATCCTCCTGCAGCAGAGACAATAGGAATAAAACCATACAGCTAATCACAAATTTGTTCAAGGACATGTTTAGTGGTTGCAATACCAATCTGATGAAACATTTACCCTGAATATGGTAACACACTATCATTTCCAGGCTGACAGAAGCAAGAGGAAATGCAGATATGCTTTGCCAAGTGGCTGCAAGGCTCGTAGGGTTTTTTTGATGTGGTAATATGGCACGTGGTAATGAGTGTCATTTGGTTTGCTTCTGACACCCATCACTGTGAATGAAATCTCATGGTCCAGAAAGGTGTAATTCTTATTTAGCACCAATTTAAGTCATAAATTAGCCCAACAAAATTAATGGAATTATTATAATAATGGCTAAACACAAATCTAGATGGAGTGACTGCAAATAAATAGTAAAGATCAGTATCTCCATTAAAAGAAAAATACATAGTTGCATAAGAGAATCAGGCCACGGGTATGCATACATATAATTAATTCCCTCAGAGATGCTACAAATGGACCTTGATAGAGTGGTTTGGCTTGTTGTTGTTTTGGTTTGGGTTTTTGTTTTTGTGTGTGGGGTTTTTTTTTTTGTTAATAGTTTCATTAAATGGAACAAATAACAAGGTAAAATAATGAATTTGTTTTCTGGAATTGGATATTATCTGTTACACCTTGTCCCATTGCCCCACATAGGCAGCAGGAGGAAACAGAAACAGTGTTTACGAGGAGGGTTTAAAACCAGAAATGCAACAATGTTTTCCTCTGTAACAATCTGTGCAGGTGGCAGGGAAACACGCCAGTGTCTTTCTTTTCAAATAACCAGGCCACTCAATGACAGCTTTCGCAATAATTTAAACCACTGCTCCCTTGGGTCTGCAATTACCTGAGTATTAATGACACGCAAAATACCTCTTTCCCCTGCAGCCAAGGAGCAGTGTGCTCTCTGCCTTCATTACCCTCAAAGAGAGCTGAGAATGTGTCCTCTGGATCCTCAACCTACACCTGACATCCTGGATAATTACACCCAAGCAAGAAAAAAGTGGCCTTCTAATATTTGTAAATGGGTATGTACAACAACAAGTGTTGCAGAGCCACTGGTGTTTCATGCACATTGCTGTGGGTTTAGGCCTTCTGTCCTACATCCTCTGCTTCTAAAACTCTTGTTCAGAGCTGCACAACAAACCTGCAGCATGGTGCTCCTCCCTGTGACCCCTCTCCAGTCAGGGAGCACTTCAGCAAGGGTTCAGCTGTAAAGCCTGGCTCCAACAGGGCTGAGCAAGCACACTCTTCACCCAAGCCCTGGGCGCAGGTTTGGACTGCTGGGTGATGTGTGAGGATGTCCCAGCTGCAGTCTCCATCTGCAGAACAAACCAGCATTGTGTCCAGCTTGGAAAGGACAAGGCTGCCTTTGCAAAGGCATTCATTCCTCTTTCCTATGGGGTCACTTCCAGATACCCTGATTCATTTTCCAAGTAGTAAAATAATTTGGAGACACCATCAAACTGAACGAATGATAGAATTTTGTTACATTTCACTGAAATGCAAGTAATAAAAGCATGTGACCCACCACAGCTTTACTAGATCAGTCCCTCTGAAAATGTTATTTTCCCAGTGAAGGGATGGGCAGCATGACATCCATTTGGGTGTTCCAGAGGCTGGGAGATCCCAATGCTGCTGTGCCTGTCAGCACAGGGAGCACAGGGAGCTGCTGTGCTGGTCCCTCCCAGCAGCACCAGCTGGGTGACTGTTTTACAGCAGATCACAGTTTGTGAAACACTTTCACTCAGTGCAAATAGTTTCACTACTTTAATGTTGGATGCTGTTAAGAAAACAGATGGAATCAAGTAATCTCTTAATGTGCAATTAAGCACAATAATAAATGGCCTAAAATTTACCATGTGAACTGTCCCAAAGAAGATCTTTTTTGCTGGAAAAGGCCACATTTCCGGTGGCCAGCTGTGGAAAGGGACACTGCCACAAGGAGTCTTGCTGTATTTAATTCTCATTCTCTTACTCTTCCTTGTGCCTACACCCGTAACATTCACCTCCAGCTCATATAAGGGAACAAATAAATAAATAAAAGGCCAGTTTTACAGGATGACAGAATCAATTAGATTGGAAAAGACCTCTGGGATCATCGAGTCCAGCCTATGACCAAACACCACCGTGTCACCCAGACCATGGCACCGAGTGCCACTTCCAGGCTTTTCTTTAAACATCTCCACGGAGGGTGATTTCACCACCTCCCTGGGCAGCCCGTTCCGATGTCTGATCATCCTTTCTGGAAAGAAACTTCGCCTAATGTCCAACCTAAACCTCCCCTGGGGCAGCTTAGGGCTATTTCTTCTTGTCCTGTCGCACGTTGCCTGGACAAGAGTCTGACCNGCGGCAGCAGCACCATGTCGGGCCCGAGCGCCGTGTCGGACCCGCAGCACCCGGCGCGGCTGCTGCGGGCGCTCAGCTCGTTCCGGGAGGAGACGCGGTTCTGCGACGCGCACCTGGTGCTGGAGGGCGAGGAGATCCCGGTGCAGAAGAACATCCTGGCGGCCGCCAGCCCCTACATCAGGTACGGCCGGGCCCGCAGCCCCCGGGCGGCCGCTCGGAGGGGCCGCGCTGCGGGGAGCGGGGCCGGGGTTATGTAAGCAGCGGGATCCGCGGCGTGTGAGGACGAAGGAGTCAGGGAAGGCCGGCGGGGCGGTCTGCGGACCCCGGGTGCGCCTCGGCCCGGAGTTGGCCCGAGCGCTCAGAGGGGGTGTGGGGTCTCCCTCTCCGGGGACATTCAAACCCCAGCTGGACGCGTTCCTGTGTCACCTGCTCCAGGTGACCCTGCCTTGGCAGAGGAGCTGGACTGGGTGATCTCCAGAGGTCCCTTCCAACACCAGCTGTTCTGTGATTCTGTGGGAGCAGCTGCTGGGCCACCTCCTACCCTCCTTCCCTCCTTCCCTGCCTCCGGCCGGNCCAGCTCCCTCCTGGTGTGCCAGCTCCTTCCCCAAGCTCCGTTCCCTCCTCTGGACCTCCTTTAGTGACATTCCAAAGCCGTGAGGAGACAAAGCCGAGATTTGCGCGGGCCGTCCCCGCCCCGCCCTCGGAGGGGCCGCGCTGCGGGGAGCGGGGCCGGGGTTATGTAAGCAGCGGGATCCGCGGCGTGTGAGGACGAAGGAGTCAGGGAAGGCCGGCGGGGCGGTCTGCGGACCCCGGGTGCGCCTCGGCCCGGAGTTGGCCCGAGCGCTCAGAGGGGGTGTGGGGTCTCCCTCTCCGGGGACATTCAAACCCCAGCTGGACGCGTTCCTGTGTCACCTGCTCCAGGTGACCCTGCCTTGGCAGAGGAGCTGGACTGGGTGATCTCCAGAGGTCCCTTCCAACACCAGCTGTTCTGTGATTCTGTGGGAGCAGCTGCTGGGCCACCTCCTACCCTCCTTCCCTCCTTCCCTGCCTCCGGCCGGTGCCGCCGGGCCCCTCCGCAGGAGCCGTCGTGTTCTCGGCATCACACCGCTGCTTTTCCTAGCTCTGAGAGGCTGTGTCACCCACCAGGGAAAAAATCCGCCCAACAGCTTAGTTGCTGCCAAGCGCCCGGTGTGAGCAAGTAACCCGTAAAGAATGAACTGTGAGGATGGTGAGGGAGGTGTCCGGCCGAGGGGCAGCATCCCAGGGGCATTGTGCGGTGCTGGGCTGTGTGTGTCCCTCGGCCGCACCGAGTCAGCACTTCAGCATCATTTTTTTCCTCCTTTATGTTTTTTAGCAAGACAGGGCTCCAGGTGGTGGTCATGAGTTCTGAAGTACACCGGCTTCTAAATTAAAAAATAAAAATAGAGGTTTGTCTCCCCCTCGCTTGTGCCCCCACAGCATCTAAGAACATCACTCGGAAATTGCCAGAGGGACAAAGCCTGGCCGTGCCAGGACCGCTGGCAGCTCTTGGCAGGGGTGTCACCAGCATGTGCAGTCAGAACTGTGCCACTTGACAGCGAGTGCTGGGGAGGATGAGCTGCATTAGCACAGTCATGGTTTCTGAGTGCCTGGCAAACAGCTGCTCCTGGGCTGTGTGTGCAGGGAAACCCAGGTCATGGAAAGTCCTGCTGACACCAGTTTGAACCCCATCACACTTAGTGCTGACAAGTCTCGTGACATCAGGTGAAAAGAATATACCCTCCACGAGATGTTGTGGTACATGTCTGCATGTCAAAGTGGGTAAACAAAACGTACAAGTGGTTAATTTCAAAGGGTTTTTAAGTCCACTCATTTGCAGGTAATAAAGGCATTTGTTTTGTCTTCATGTGTAAAGTAGGAGCAGACCTTCAGTACCATTTAAACACAGGATTATCATAAATCTGCAGCAGACTTTTTGTACTGTTTGGACATTTCTTCCAGCTGCTGCTTCCTGTAAAGTTGTCATAAAATTTGCCTTTTTTTGCTAGGTGAGGATGGGGATTCTTTATGCTACAGTCCTAAAAAATGCAACCTTCTGCAATGTCATATCATCTGCTCTTAGGCAATACGGTATTTTGAGTGACCATTGTGGTACAACTTCAGCATTCTCGAGTACAAAAATAAACTAAAAATAAATAGAATATGAGGCTAGTGAATAACTTTTAAATAGCAGTGATCATGCACAGACTTAAGTAAACAGTTCTCTGCACTGATTAAACTAACAGAGCTGAGATATGAAATAAAATGCACAGAGAAGTAAGATCTTCAGGAATTTGAAAAAGGATATGGTGGAGCCTATGTACTACTAATATTTTTTTGTCACTGCTTGTCTTGAGAAGCAGGTTTGGAAAACCGTGGTGAAAGAAATCAAAGATGTGAAATAGAAATGAGCCATTGATTCATACTCTTCAAAATGCCTGAAGGCTTTTTAGGTCATTTGCCATCATATTTTAGATGACCATATGCCTGACATTAAGTTTCAGAAGAGTTGCTGTAGGTGGTAAGAGGTCATGTCCTTGGAAAAACTGCTGGTCTGCTGTTACAGCAGGATGAGTTTACAGAAAATGTCAATTTTTTTACTGTGAAAAAAAATGCTTAACTAAAAGATACTGTAGATTATCCTGTGGAGAAGTGCCTTTTCACAGAATTTCGTCTTTAAGTTTTGCATTTTGTTAATCTCTGAAAAGTGTACTGGGGAAATATGGGTTAATTGTGTGTGAGGAATAAGAGCTCCAGACACAACTACATTAGCAACAGCACTTGTAGTCATTAGAGTTGTGGTTTTTTTAAACTCAGAATTGTTCAGGTTCAAATCTCATGAAGGAACTCATTAACTATGTGTGAAAGTAGGTTACATGCATTAATATATAAATATGATTAAGTGTGGGGTTGTTTTGGGTTTTTTTTTAAGCTTACTCATGTCTTCTCCTCAGGCTTTCAAGATGTAAAGAACCAAAAATGCATGTACCTAGTTCTTGTATGGCACATTAGGAAACACATTTGTATTACCTACCTTTGCAGAGCCTAAGTTTTACTTGCTGCCTGTCTCTCTTCTTTTTATCACTTCAGGATCTCCCTCTTAGTCCAGCTGGTCTTCACATTGGGTAGAATTGGTCAGGTAGGTTGCCAGTGTTGGAGCATTGGGTTTCCAGCCAAGGAAACACAGTGGCTCTTTTTGGAGATGAAAGTAATCTCCACCTTGTACCTAGTCTGTGCAAGTCCCATTTATTTTGAATGTTACTTTTTCAAAGAAAATCAGTTTAGCCCTCTATATAAACAGTTATTGCAGGAGACACAAGAATTTCCTGCCCCTGTATTTTAAGGGTAGCTGATTCCAAAGCTCCGGTACCACAGGCTGTTACAGTCTCCAAATGCCAATTGATTCAGATTGCTCTCATTTGAAAAATTCCAATATAAAGCTCAGAAAAATCCATTAAGTAACTTCAGAAGTAAATTTTGGAATAAAAATAAATGTTTATGTGGAACTTGAAGTGAAGCAGTGGAAGTATGAGTTGATGTGGTGTTTTCAGTGTCTGGCTGTGTCATTATGTGCTGTGGCTGTGGGCAAGTTGGTGGGCGAGTTCAGAAACTGTAGGGTTTGCATGAATGCCTAGTTTAGGGTGTGAGTAGGAAAATAAGTAGGCATGGACTTTGTGAGGGGGTGGTTGGGTGTGGGCAGAGTCTGTGTGTGCTGAAGGATTTGTGCAGCCACAGAGAGAGGAGCGTTACCTGTTTTTTAGTTTTGCATGGAGCTGTTTGGCTGACTGGGTATGAGTAGGACACTTGTAAATTATAGTGATGTGTTTTCCCACTAGTTATTTGGCAACTGGATTATCCATGCAGCTCAAAGTTAGCAGCTTCAGCAGGGAGAGAGAAAAAGGCATGAAGGGGCACAGAAACACATTGGAAGTGTTATTGGTGTCATGGGTCCCACCTGCCTGTCTGATCCATAGGGCAGCTTCTGCAAGTACAGAAAAATAAAAAAGGCCTGTTTTATTTTCAAATTTTCAGTCTGTGGACCAGTAAGAATTTTAATTTTTGTGGTAGTTTGATTCTTGAGGTTTTGCCTGAACTGCTTAATGCCAAGTGGTTTGTAGCTCTCAGGCCAGTGAGGTCTGGGGTGGTTGTGTGAATTCCTACAGAATTCCTTTACATGTACAGGTTTATCTAATTCCTCTGTGTGCCCCTGGAGCAAATCCTGCCATTTACAAAGCACAGAAGTCTCCCTGCATATCTCTAACATCTTGTGGTATGTTCCTGAGCCTGAGAAAAGGAGGGTTCCTGGGGAAGAAGCCGCCACAGGACAAAGTGTGGTTTGGCTCAAGGTGATGTTGCTGTGCATCCCAGAGCAGTTATACTCAAGCCAGGTTAGCTCTTGGTTTTCTCTTCTGTAACAAATCAACCAGAAACCTGCACTTCTTTTGGTAATACTCTTTGTCCTGGCAATTTCCTTAGTGTAGATCCATTGCCCTGCTTTAATTCATTTAGTTTGAGAGCTTGGTGTAAATTACAGCGGCGTAAGAGGGCTTTTCCCCGAGCAAACCATGCTTGCACCAGTAAGTTTGGCCTGAGCTGTGGCATAGATCCGCCAACCTTTTATAGGATAGATTTGGTCCAAGCATTCCTGGTATCCTCAGCAGTAGCAGCAGATGTTCCCATCCCAACAGATCTGTCACTGTCTGGCATGAGTCGTTCCTGGCCAGCTGAAACTTGCAACTCTTTGTATTTTGCTCACTTACTGTCTGCTTGCCTGGATCACAGGGAGCATGTGAGAACTACCTGAACAAAGAGGGTATTTAAGCCCATATTCTTAGACAAATTTAATGTTGTTACACAGGGGTTGTGCTACTGCATTACAAATTGAATTAAGACATTTTTGTTACCTCAGCAAGTTTTGTCTTTGATTTTCATGCATCTGCGTGAGCAGATTACAGATGGCTGTATGTGTTCTATACTGTTCCCCAGGGCTTTTCAAACTCAGTAATGGACCAGTAATCATATTTAAATCTTTTTTCAGAGGAGCATAATATAACTAAACAAGAATGTAAATGTAAGGTTAAGTTCACATTATTTTTACGTACTTATAAATAGCTGTACTGCTTGTAAATGGGTTTTGGTCAGAAATAACCTGACAGCCTTTGCATCTTCTCACTTGTCCTGTTCAACCTTCTGACATCCCTGAAACACTGCAGACCTTGTAAGACCCTGCACAGCCATGGCCAATGCTGAAATAGATTTTCATGGAGATGTGGGGGGATGTGGCCCCCATCACTGACCTCCTGTTTTCTTGTCTGTGTGCTGGCACTTGGAGCATTTGCAGTTGTCACGAGGGGAGCGTGCTGAGACTCCATCCCTGTGTGAGTGTGTCTGGGAGCATCTGTGAGTGCTGGTGTGGGAGGTGGGACGGGGTGTCCCTCCTGCACCCTGGAGGTGCAACTGGGCACTTCTTGTTACACCTGTTGGACAATGAATATTGTAGAGCAAGGTCAAGTAGGAGCCAACACATGCCAGGAGCTTCTGCTACTTATTTCCTGGTACCTGTTTGGTTTTTACTGACATTTATAGAGATCTCTTACAGTGTTTTAAAACTTTTCTTCAATTTGGAATGAATATTGAAGTCAGGAACACAAATGGCAGCTGGAGCTAGGAGCTGTTTGGTTGTCAGAGCTCCATGCTCCCAAGTTCTGCTTTAGCCAAATCATGCTGTAGTTGTGCCAGGGCTTGTTCCCTCTTCACTGGGTGTGCAGGGCAGTGTTGTGGTAACTGCACTGTCAAGGAGGGCTCTAAAGCCATTGTTGTCTTTAAGGTTTCTTTTGAGAAGTTTGTTTCTGGCAGTCTCCTGGGAGCTTTGGAGGCTGCCCTGGCAGTAGGAAGTCAGGAACAGATCAGGCCAGAATTTGCTTCCAGGCTTTGTTTTTTAAATTGGGCATAATTTTGTTTTGGTTTTGATTTTTAAAAAATTAAATTGAAATGCTACCTATTATGTTCTAGTGGTAGCTGAGTTGTAAAGTCTCTGTGACTTTGAGAGGCAAAAATCAAAATAGTTGCCTTGGCCAGAAACTCTCTGCCTAGCACAACTCAGAAGTGCCTGCATGCATGTTATGTTTGGATAAGCAGCTGAGGGGCAACAGTGATAAAGGTATATTAAAAGTTTATGGTTTAAGAAGGGATTTAGCAGTCACTATACCAGGCTTGAATGGGGAGTTGTTAATTATATTCCTGCTCCAACAAGCCCCTAGAGATTGCCTGAAGGGAAGAAGCCTTAAGTCTCTTACACAGCCCAAAATAGTAAAAAAAATACAGCTGGGCTGCTGCTACATGTCAGGCAAAGGGAGAACTGGGAATCAGAGCATCTTGTTTACCCAGGAGAACTAGAGATGAAATTTCTTGTCCTTTCTTTGTGTCTGGAGACGCACAGCTCTTCTGCGTGCCTGACGTCAGAGGCGAGCTGGGATGGAAGGTGTGGCAGGATGGGGCTGCTTGGGATGTCTGGGTAATTTATACTCTGTAGGTTGCCTCTACACTTGTGTTAATTGCCTTGTTTGGCAAAACTTTTATTATTAAAAGGACCTTTTTTTTTTTTTTTTTTCTTGATTTAGAATGTATTTTGTGGCTGGAAGAGGGCTGCTCTGAAGTTGCTGATGTGTCTGGAGCTGATGAGACTGAAATGCTTGACTTGTGTTTTGGTTTTTTTGGTGGTTTTTTTTTTAATTCTTTGAACTTGTTTTGTTTGTGTTGGTCTCAGCTGCAGTTATTAAAGGAGCTTTTTCCTGGTGTGGACTGACAAATATGAAGAGTAACAAATGGTTTGAAAGGATTTGTTTCCTCACTCTGTTCAGACTCTTATTCTGAATATTGTACAGAAGTTTCTCTCCGTGCTGGTACTGAGTACCAGTGTAGTGCTACCCATGCACAGGGAAGTCTCCACTCCTGTCTTTGCCTCTCATATTTTATCTTTGCCATGCCTTAATGTGTCCAAAAAACCAAAATAAATCACTGCTTATGCACAGCTCTGAAAGTCCTTGTCCCTGTCAAGGAAGTGTGTCCTTAATACCATGTGGTTAGTGGCTGGTTTATGTCCTCAGGCATGTTGGTTTACATCCCCTGGACGCTGTGGGCTGCCTGGTGCAGCTCTTGTTTATGGACATGGGGAGTGCTCTGCGTTGGAGGCTCCTGTGCTGATGAAATCCATGTTCCTGGTTCCTTTTTCCTCTTGGCTGTGGCATTGCTTTCTGTGAAAGTCTTGCAGATCTGTGTTTTCCAGCTCTGGGCATATTCAGAATTCCAGTGCTTCCCTCAGTTGGATTCCAAACATCTTCCAGCTGTTCCACAACACTACTCATGCACTTATAATTTTGTCCATTTTACTTCATACTTACCATCAATTATGAAAATCCTTCTCTGACTCTGTTGCTTATTCCTCCTGTGTGCTTTAAGGATAAGAGAGGTGTAAAAACTTGGTTAATTCAAGTTTTCCCAGCAGATCTATTGGTGTTTGTTAAATAATAATATTAGTAAGTTACAGGAATATTTGGGTTATTAGACACATGCTACACAGCATTGCATTTCTTAAATATATTTAACAGCAAATTTAGCAGCATGGGTATGGCACTGTAATTGTTTCTTCTAAAATAGCATTTTTGTCAAGTTTAAAAGTAGAGTTAATTTGAAAGAACACATATTTCAAGTAAGACACTCTTCATTTCTTGGCTTAAAACTGTAGTTCAAAAATGTCTTCCCTTGTTTTTCTGAGGAAGTCCTGGTTCCAAACTGCTGCCTAAAAAGTGTGACACTGCTGGGAATCATCAGTTGAGTCGAGTGTCAAGTGGAGCAGAAAAAAACCAAACCCAAAGCACCTTTCTAAACCCAGCAGGTGTTTCTATCACAGGAAGGTCCATCACAGATGAACAGCCACTGCTGGACCAGGTCTGCTCCACCACATCACAGATGAGCCTGTGCTGTGCTTCGTGCCATGCACGGGGTACACGAACCACAGGTGCCCAGCAGCTGATCTGCATTGCCTGTGTCTGACTGGTTTGCAAGCTCAGCTGGTGCAGTTGCTTGGTTGTTTTCCGTGCTGGCTAAAGAAAGCCAAAGTGAAATGAAACATTGGGTCCTTGGTGCTGCTGAGAGCTCCCAGGGTCCGTCCTTGGGCACAGTTTGTTGGGTGTGTGTTCTGTCTACTTAGGGCTAACTCACATGTTTAGGCAAGACACTCTGGTTGAGGGTAGATTTCCAATTTAGATTACAATCTAGCTCTGGATGAGCTCAGTGTAATCAGGGTAATTTCAGATTTTCATGGTAAACAAGCTCTTAGTTGAGCAAAGCCCATGAGCCCTGTACATGTCCCCTGTGCTGCTGTTGAAGGAATTGCCTTGTTCCCTTTCTTATGGAAAGGGAGGAAGCCACATTTTTGCCTGACTTAAACTTTTCAATAGTCGAAAATAATTAAGTTATATGTCATCGTTTTTGTTTCTCTTAAAGCAAACAAAGCAATTTCTGCAAGTTTTTGTGCTGAGCTGTTAAAGGGACTCCTTTGCCTTGAGATCTGAAGTTGGAGTTAGAGATAATCTTAAGGAGAGAGACATTGGAGAGACATAGAAGAGGCATAGCCAAAATCCTCTGAGAGCTGGCACCCTTTGCAGGGTGTGGTGAAGACTGGCTTTTATGTGTGGTGCTAAAGGCCAGGGTGTGACCTCAAAGGAAACCTGATTTGGTTGTAAAATATCTTTTTGGAGGATGGCGGTGGGTGGAGTGAACTGCTGCATCATGTTTTTATGTCTGACCTGTTTAATAATGTGATTATTAAGGGGTTTTTTTGCACGTAGAAAGACCAGCCTTTATGGGAGAAAATGTTGCAGGGATAAAGGCAGACAAATGAAAAATTTCACCATTAAAATGGTCAGTCCTAAGCAGGACTTAATTAGATTTACCATGGAAAGCTTGCACTTGAAAGACTACAAAGCTACATAAGGAATCCCAGACCAGAAAACTAAATTGACCTTATGTTTGCATCAAAAGAAGATTTTTTGTTTTCTCCTTAGTGATGCAAAATCTCCAAGTACTCACTTGTCATTTTTGGGACTGAGTCATCCTTGTGAGCATGTTTTAGGTTTGGTGCATGTCTTTGCTGGAACCATTTGTTGGAGTTCCAACTTCATTTTAAAATGCTGATGCTCTCTGGAGAAGGCCAAAACACTGGTGCAGGTAAAGGATGAATGATCAAACCCCAATTTTATTGCCCTTTGGTTTCGAAGGACAGTTTTGCTACTTGAGTATTAAAGTTTGCTAGTGTAGCAATACTGGCAAAGCATGTGTAGACCAGCCCTTAATGGCTAATCTGGAGCAAAATCATTAACTTGGGAAGACAGCTCCTTTCCAAAAGACAAGTGTCTCCCTCTTGTCTGGTGCCTGACACCCTGCAGTGTAAGTAGGTCAGTGAACTGTTTGCACCACGATGATGTGAGAACAGGTAAAAGTTTTGTGTTGCAAAGCATCAAACCCAAAGCGTCTGTCTCTTGTTTCCCAGATTTTTTTGATGGCTGTTCACTGTAAATATCAACAACCTGCTTGTGGTGAATGTGGTCTGGAGCATTCTCCTAGGCAGAGTCTTTGCAGACAGGTGTTTTCTTTACTTGTTTAGGTTCCAGCACTCTAAGGATTAAAGCTTTCCAAGAGTTGTGCTCTTGTTCTCTGTATAACTTATGTGACCATTGTAAAAGCATTACTTGTCTTTTCTTAATAGTTTACAGATAAGGCAGAGATTTCAAAGATGAAAATATTCCCACAAAACTATGTCTGACTGAGGAAAGCAAGTGGTGTCGGTGGTGGCCAAGTTCTTAATTTGAATTTTCATTTTGTTTGTTGTTTTGTCTAGTTGAGTATTTAAAAGCGATTATTCCCCTCCTATAAACTTTCAGCTGTAAAATGTAAGAAAACCAAGTTTTCAGACACATGGATATTTTTTCAATCTGCTTCTTATAAATCCTAACTGTCCCACAACAGTGCTTTCACAGGGATTGACTGTAAGGTCAGAAATATTGGTTGTGCTTTGATTTGTTTTGCTCTTTTAAAATAACAGTAAGTTGGAAGTTCCATCCTAATTTTAACAAGAACTGTGCACAGTCTTAATTTACCTGTTGGTTTGCTTTTTGCTTGTTTTTTTTAGTATTATTATTATTATTTGAATCTTTTTTATGTCATTAGATGTAAATTGTTGTTCGTAGCAGTATCAACATCAGTTCTTGATTTCTGTGTTTTCATTTTGAGGATTCACCTTGCTTATACTGCTTACATATACAGAAGAGGTACTGGAATTTTTATCCTCATTCTGCCTCATGTAGAAGGTTTCAGATGACTCATTAGGATTGTATTCCTTAAGTGATGTGGAACAGCAGATTCTAAATTTGTCACACAGACAACATCAAAACACAACATCAACCCATTTGTTCTCATGCCACTGGCTCAAGGTGTTGTGTGTGCCAGCAGTTTTCCTGACAAGGCACAAGATGTTGGGGTGGATGTTGAGCATTTATAGAACAATTTCATGTTACTGGAAGCAATTTCAACTTATAATCATGGTCTTAATTAAAAAATGGAAATTATTGTTTTAAAACGTGTATGGAGGCAAGTTGCTCAAAATTAAATTACTTGGGAAAACAGGATGAAGAAGTTGCCTTGTTTCATTTCCTCCAGCTCTGTCTTGGCTGTGCTCTGCTCCCAACTCATGGGGGTTTTGGTTGACTGGGAGGGTTATTTCCTTCTAGATCTTGATGTTCTGGTCTTCCATCTGAATTAAGGAAGACTGAGGCAGCCTTCTCTGCTGTGGTTTGGCAGCCTGGAGTGCTTTTAAAGTAATTAGAAATGTTGTCGGCAGTAGGAAGCTGTCACATGCCTGTGTCAGAAGCAGCTGTGCTGCAGCTGGTGCATCTCTGCACCTTGGGTTGCTGGTTGCCACTTCCAGCTCTCAGCCCCACAAATCACAGGCTGCATAAATCACCCTGAGGAGGAGCGTGGCAGAAAGAAGGCATCCTCCTTCTGGGATGCTGACAGGTTGGAAAGCCTCTGCTTCAGCATAGCTGGTAACTTACTTTCTAAAGTGAAATGTGATAGAGGGCAAGGGTTAAGTATTTCTCCATGTGCTGCCCATTGTGTTTCTGAACTGGGAACAAACCTGTTTGGAAACTTTCTCGTTCTGTCTCTGTGTGTTATGACAGGGATGCCCAGGCCTCAGTTTGCTGGCGAGATGTGGGTGCAGGTCACAGCTGGTGTTGGGTGATGCAAGAGGAGATGTGGCTCCTTGCCCTCTGCTTGCACACCTCCTACTTTTCTCTCCTCCTTCAGCTTCCTTTCCATTTGGACTCATGTTTTTTTTTTTCTTAAACTCTTCCAGTCCCAAACCTGGTTATAATATGTCCTTGCATCATATTTTTCCTCCCCTCTTCCCAACAGGCAGTAGCTGTCCTGCAGTTTGGGCGTGAGTGACAAGGAGTACCTCCAGCTGCCCTTGGGAATGGCTCTCTTGGCATAGCTCAGAAGTACTTGTACTGAAATAAATAACCTTATATTTTATTAACCAACAAATTAAAATCATGACAGATGGATCACTGTTGCTTCCCATGACAGATGATAGGAACAAAACTTAATCTGAACTGGGAAGCATTTGCATAAGGTGAATGTTTGCCTAGATACGAGTGTCTGTAACTTTGAAGTAATTTGATTTGTTCTCAAGGTTATTTTTCTGCTTTGGCTTCGTGTTTTGGCCTTGCATTAGGGCCTAGGTAATTTCTTTTCAGCTCACAAACTGTTGATGCCTGAAAAAGTACACAGTAATTAGAACATCTACCCTGATAAGACCCAAAAACTCTGAACAACACTTTCCTGTTACCAGGAGGCGTCAGTGTAAAGTCCATGCAATGAGGTGATTTAGCTTGGGTGTGTACAGTGATGCTAAGATGAAAGTTAGTGATAAATAGCACGAGTCCTTTTCCTAATCTCCCCATTAGTGCTGGCATAAACATGCTTATTATATGCCTTGGACCTGTTTTAAGCCCCACAATGTGTTGGACACCCCAGGTTCTGTGTAGATACTGGTGTGTATTTGATCTTAACAGCTACTTAAGGGTGCTTGACTCATGTGAGATCCAAGTAACTGTGTTTTCTGCTGAAGGAATCCAGACACTGTGAACCTTGATACATTTTATGTTAAATTAAAAGAAAACACAGTTTCATCCTAGAAATCAAGAAGAGCCTTTTGTTACAAACCAAGGATCCCAGAACTCAGGTGTAAATGGAGGTAGTTTGGACAGAGTTGAAAATGTGTGTAAAGAAGCCTTAGCTCTGTTAGGAGTGAAAAGGCACGTTGCCCTGTGTGTATTTGCTCTGTGGCTTGTTTGGAGCTTGTAGACATGGAAAATGCACATTGCACATGGGCAAGGATGGCTCGGGTTGAGGTACACGTACATTCTGCTGGAAATGTACATTTGGGACAGTTTTCAGCTGACACGCTGTAAATCAGTGCCTGCTGTTGCAGCATGTGCTTTAGTGGGAGTCACATAACTTTCCTAATCTCCTACCAAGTGTTAGGAAATAAACAATTTCCTAATCCACGCCAGGTTGTTGTTGTTGTTGTTTTTATTGTAGCTTGTGCCAGGTGCTGTACAGACAGGGTGAAGCAGCCCAGCCCTGGGGTGGTGGTACACGGGCACTGCTATCTCCGGGCGTTTCCGGAGTAGGAAAGGGATGTGGAGACAGGACCACAAGTATGATGAACTAAAGGGCTAAAATTACTGCCCTTATTCACACTTAAAAATAGCTCCTTACAGGCTAAGGTTTTATTTGATGTGAGTTACGGCTTATTTTGTGAGAAACTTAATTTATTCTGATATGAGTAAGTGAGGCAGAATCTGCCCTTAGCTAAGACCTATTTATGTATCCTTAGCATGAGTGTGGATAGCAGGAGGCTGGACACTTTCAGCTTAGCAAAGCCACAGCTTTTCACATTAAGAAACTGATTCTATCTAAGGATATATTCAAATGAATGTTAAAAAGTTCTAAAAGCTTTTATTTTAGTGTGCTGTGGTATAGATGTAGGTCACTATATATACACAGAAGTAGTGAAACAAACTTGCTTATTTTTATATAATGTATTCTTCATTGACAAAAATGTGGAAAAATATGTGAAAAACTGATCTTTTATTAGCTCTTGTGGCTGTTTGCACCAGACTGGTGGATGCTGCTCCCTTTTGAGCACTTCGAGTTGTCTCTGCTGGAAGAAGTGTTTGCACTGACAGCTGGTGGAAAGCAAAGTGTCTGCTGTGCTATTATTGCTTCCTCACCTTTTCCCCTCGGCCCCACCGTTCTATTCACAGGCATATCACAGTGCTCCTGGTATGTTTAAAGAAATGCCTTGTAACTGAAGTGTCCACTGATGCAGATGAATATTTAAAGCTCTGCTGAGCAGCACATGGGCTGTTCCCTGCAACTGTGAGTGCAGGGCTTGGTTACAGCCAGGCACAGCATTAGGCTGATAACATCATAAACTACACAAAATGATAATGCAATCCAAATGTTTGTGCTGCCAGGGAATATTCTGATCACATCTGCTAACTCAAATTATTTCTTCCTTGGTAAAAAAAGTTTTGGTTTTGTTTTGCTTTGGGTTTTTTTCCACCTTTATCAAAGCAAATTCTTGTGTTTCATCTGTCAGCAGAGCTGCTGTTCTGTTGGAAGGCCTGAGTGAAGTTTTTGAATGCTTGTGATGAATGAGCTGGGATAAAAAATACTTTGGTTCTTTGATGGCCTGGGTAGTTTGCAAGGCTGACAGATTAGTTCAGTTTGGAAATGTGATGAGCAGTATCAGAGGCCATACCTACATGCTAATTCAAGGGACAGTTTTTTCATCACGTTGAAAGGTTTTAACATCTCTGTTGTGGCTTAAGAGATCCATAGGCTGAGATCTCAGATTCTTCAGAAACTGAGAGCAAGTGATGCCTGGATTTTGAACTTTCCTCTTTTTCTTTTCTCTTCTCTTAGAACAAAATTGAATTACAATCCTCCAAAGGATGATGGTTCAACGTACAAGATTGAACTCGAAGGGATATCTGTTGATATCATGAAAGAGATACTAGATTACATCTTCAGTGGGCAGGTATGGTATTAAAAAAACCCTAAACCTCACTTGGACTATTTGGCAAAATACCTTGACTTTTAACACTGCTATCCTGAAAGATGTTTAAAGCTTTGTGATAAAACTTCTGCAGAGTGGGACTGTGCATATGAAGTAGAGGCAGGAGGCTCTGCAGGAGTTGTCTCTGCTCTTCTTGTGCAGCAGGGGAGGACTTCAAAATTTAGAGTCAATGTCAAATGCTTGTATTAAAATTGGTGGCTACCTTCAGTAACCTGCTTTGAAACAGGCAGTGTTTGTCAGCTGTGACAGAGGGCTGCTTGGGTAGCCACAGAGATGGAGGCCCCATCACTGAGCATTACAGTACACCAGGCACCCTCCCTCCCTGCCCCTTGTGCCCACCTCTCTGGCCTCTTGTCACATCTGCCTGCCAGGAGCCTTAGCAGGAATTAAAGTTGGTGTGTCCAGTTTATTTGGAACCAGACTGAGATTGCTGAACGAACTTAGCTTTCAGCAGAAAAAGAAAAGGCAGATTCCTGCAGGTGTGTTTAAAAAAATTATTTATTTATTACAGCAAAACTCATTTTAGATTCCCAGATGAGATGAGCAATTTTATGGTTGGTTACTTCGGGAACTTATCAGAATTTCTGCTCCACACCTTCTGTCAAGCAAATGCCTTTCCAACCCTGTGTTAATTAATTAATGGTTAGCAGTCATACCAGTTTCTCCTAATTTTTACACTGGCATTAATACTCCATTTTTCAGCCACTGAGAATGAGTGTAATGAATGCGGGCATGTCATGGAACAGATGAGTGATAGTAGCTATAACTTCTAAATTAATTCTTGCAGATCAGGCTAAATGAAGAAACTATCCAAGATGTGGTACAGGCAGCTGATCTCCTGCTGCTTACAGACTTAAAAACTCTCTGCTGTGAGTTTTTAGAAGGTTGCATAGCTGCTGAGAACTGTATTGGTATTCGGGACTTTGCACTGCACTATTGTTTGCATCATGTTCACTACCTTGCCTCAGAGTATCTGGAAACTCACTTTCGAGATGTCAGCAGCACAGAGGAATTCTTGGAACTGACTCCTCAAAAACTGAAAGAAGTGCTGTCGATGGAAAAGCTCAATGTTGGAAACGAAAGATACGTCTTTGAAGCGGTGATTAGGTGGATTTCTCATGATTCAGAATCCAGAAAGGTCAGAACATCCAAATGTTTGTTTTCTGAATATGGCACAAATCGGAGTGTTCATTCTAATCAGTGGGAACTTGAAATAGATCTGTTTCTTTCAGGACTAATCTTATAGAATTTATTGAATTTTGCCTGAAATGCAGACCACGGCATTGCAGTAAAAGGGTGAAAGCTGTGTTGATGATAAATCATCTGCTGCCTTTATTATTTAATAGGCATTGAGGGAAAAAAACACCATTTTGATGTTTGATGATATAATCTTGTTTACATGGTGAGAAAGCAAGTAGCACGTTTGTAGAGAAACTTTGAGGACTTGATGCATTTCTTGCTAACACTGCCTTGTATAGTTTATTACTCGCCAGTATCAAAAACTCTCAAGTATTTGCTAAGCACAGAGGCACCTGCGTGTCCGGGTGCCTCCGTGCTGGGGGTGATTTTGTGTCCGTGCTGCCTCCCCAGGTCCACATGAAGGACGTCATGTCGGCAGTGTGGGTGTCGGGGCTGGACGCCGCCTACCTGCGCGAGCAGATGATGAGCGAGCCGCTGGTCCGCGAGATCGTCAAGGAGTGCAACAACATCCCCCTGACACCCCCGCAGCAGGGAGAGGCCATGCTGGCCTCCTTCAAGCCCCGGGGCTACTCCGAGTGCATCGTGACTGTTGGGGGCGAAGAGAGGGTGTAAGTGTGCAGCGGCATCGCAGCTGCTCCCAGCGCCAGCGCTCGCGGCACGCTGAGAACGCAGAGATGTGCACCTCTTGCTTATTACTCTGTCATTTGAGTTTGTTTTAGGTTGGTCAGACACACCTAAAATACCTCTGGGGATGATTCAGCAATAAATAGTTATTTTGTTTCTGACATTCGACATGTAGTAAACTTTGAGGAGGGTTGTTTGTTCAGTAAGTGTTCGCTGTTTTTTTTGAAACTGAATAGACTTAAACACAATCATTTCTGATGATCTGAAAAGCATCTATAACAAAACTTAGAAGTAATGAACGTGTGCTTTAAACTGTTTTGTTTATAATAGATGTGGTTCCAAAAAAAAAGAAGTCATTATTGGTGCATCTGAGATAAGGTGAAAATTCCTGTTCCACACAATAATCCCTTTCTTTTCTTGAGTACCCCCTGCAGCAGAAGGGAGGGTTCTGTCCTGTTTAAATAAATTAAGCATTTAGATATTAACTCTTTATAGAAGCATAGTAAACCAGTCAGATAATGTTTTGCATGTCAGTTTGTGGATCACTTTACTCAGACATTACTACTACTCTCTATCAGTTCTTCTTAGCTCGTTCAAAGTTCATAAAAAAGGTTACAGGTAGATACAGTAGGAGTGAAGTGAATCAGCTTTTTATGTCTCCAAGTCTATACAAACTCAATTTACACATTTGGTTTGGGGGTCTTCCCCTTACCAGGGAAATGTCACGTGATGGATATACACAAAAATAAGAACAAGCAAGCTTTGGACACGAGGTGTTAACAGTGAACTCGTAAAACTCTGTCTTTGTCTTTCTGTTTCTGTTTGTTCCCTCCCCACCCTGTGTTCAGATCACGGAAACCAACCTCAGTGATGCGGTGTATGTGTCCTCTTTATGATCCCAATAGACAGCTCTGGATTGAACTTGCTCCTATGAGTATTCCAAGGATCAATCATGGAGTATTGTCAGCAGGTAAAGGGGAACTTTGTCTTTGTAAAGTCAGTGTTATGAAAACTTACCAGTGCCTCAAAATCTGAGATACAGCTTATAATAATATATTTTCTTCAATACTGACTGCACTGGGGTTATTTCATGCTTCCCCTTTGTCTGCCCAAAACTGTACTTGATTCTGTGAAAATCCCTGTCATCTGAGTGTCTTAAAATCACTATTCCTGCAACATTTTGTGGGAATCTACTACATCTGTCTCTCCAGGAGTATTTCATGTTTTAAGTAAATTCTAGTTGCTGCATCACTGAATATGTTAAAGGGTATCTGCAGGGGCAGACTTGAGTCAGATGTAAGTATGTTCTTTACCTTCTCCAGTCCAGAGTCTGACCTGTGACTGGTCTGGATCTCTTGGTGAATTCCAGAATACAGCTCACCAGTCATGTTGTTTTGCTCAGTGTGGAGATGTGAGTCCTCTTCTTGAGAGTCCTGTTCTTAAGATCATGTTACATTTTGTTTTACAGAAGGATTTTTATTTGTGCTTGGTGGTCAGGATGAAAACAAGGGAACGCTAAGCTCTGGAGAGAAATATGATCCAGACACCAATTCATGGAGTTCCTTACCACCAATGCATGAGGCAAGATCTCTATCTAACTGTTGGGATTTAAGTTTTTACTTTGGCAAAATGTTCCTTTTCTTCTGCAAAATTTTATTCTGAATCTCCAGTCGCTTGCATCTTACACATTCAAAATCATGCTACAGACTGACTTCTGTTTATATCCTGTTGTTCTTGTGGTCTGATGCTGACTGCTGGATCTGGAAAAACTAAACAATTGGTGAAGAGCTAACTGTAAGATGAACTACAAAATTTCAGGAATTTCATAATGAATCAGTCCTATAGTATACTTAATGTTCTGCGTATACTGGCCTTCTAAAACAAGAGACCTCTGAGATGGACAAAGGGATCGGACTGTGCAGAAAAGATGGACAGAGGACTGGCCAACATACAGAACTTGGCTTGCACAGACATATTTAGGTTTGGTTTGAGTTAATGCTTCCTTCTTCATAATTACATTCCATCAAAAAGTAACAGTTTGTTATTTGTAAACATATATCCTTAATACACCTGTGTTTTTATCTTTGTAAATCAGCACAGGGTGTTTATTAAGAAGTTGTTTACCACAGGATTTTCCTCTTTGCAGTCTCTGGTTGACAAAGGCATGTAGATTTGGCTATAATTTTAGTTATGATGCATTAAGTTTCCTGCTTGTGCTATGTTTGCTGTGAGACTGAGGGGTAGCTGGGCTCATACATACAAAATAGAAGAGCTGCCTTTGCACAGAGGATGGGTCCAGGCTTTGCTGCTAGAGAGACCTGAAGGCAACAGCTTCATTGTGGAGACCACCACTGTGGGAACTGAAATATGGCCGAGCTCTGTTCTTAGATTGCTGTGTGGTCTCTTTGGCTTCTGCTGCTCTGCTGCTTTTTTTTTTTTTTTTTTTGATACCCTTTGTTTTCTTTAGTTGATTAAATTAATAATCTTATGCTGGTGTTTAGGACTTCACCATTAAAAAAAAACCAAAACGAAGCAAAAGCCAGGCATAATACAAATAGCACTTTGCAGACAGATACTCTGAAAAATAAGATTGTATTCATTTATTCACAATGGCAGTTATGTTTTTCAATGTTGACTTTATTGATGTTCCTTAGGCACGACATAATTTTGGTGTGGTAGAGATTGATGGGATTCTGTATATTCTGGGAGGTGAGGATGGTGAAAGGGAGCTGATCTCTATGGAGAGCTATGATATTTATAGCCGGACCTGGACCAAGCAGCCAGACTTGACCATGGTTAGAAAGGTAAAAACTACATCCTATATTATTGTGTTGCTTCTTGTTAAACAGTCAGTGCAGATATGTGTCTGTATATATATATATATATGTATAAAAATATGTATTTTCATCTTTTGCTTTAAGTAGAAGCTGTAGCAAATAGTCTTGAAATGAGAGTGAGCAGCTTCTTCTCTCTTTATACACCAAAACAAAACTGTGGCTGAGCATTTTTATGCCTTGCATTGTTTGACACGTGATTCAGGCAACCCAAATGCCTCTGTGTGTGTGTATAGACAGCTTTGAGCTCTCAATACGGTGCATTTGTGTCATTTTAGATATATTTTTCTTTTTTTTTTCCATAAGATTGGCTGCTATGCAGCTATGAAGAAGAAAATCTATGCAATGGGTGGAGGCTCCTATGGAAAACTCTTTGAATCTGTGGAGTGTTACGACCCCAGGACTCAGCAGTGGACAGCAATCTGTCCTCTCAAAGAGAGGAGGTGAGGGAAAATGGATGTGGGGGGACTGGATTGCTTTTCCAGCCTTCTGATGGGAGGAAAGTGTCCTTTTTCTGGTGAATCTGTGAAGATGGCCTATGAATCTCACCAGGTCTTTCTGAGTCATGGCCTGTAGTTAACATGTGGCTGACTAAAGACAAGCATCTAAGCAATAAATAAAATTTTGTAGAAACATAGCCCTGATGTTACAAGCAATAGTTCCTGATGCAAAATGAAAACTATAAATTATAGTTCAATTGGAACTTCAGAATATTTTTAGAGAGAAATATTTTTAGTGGTTTTTTCTTTTGTGATCTGAATTAGGTGCTTACAATTAATATCCATGACTCATCTTGTTGGATATTTAAGGCATCTGTGTGTATAAATAAATAAAAGGGTAAAAGATGAAGAAAGTTCAGAAGGGTATGCAAAAGGGTTTTGATACATTGCATTAATACTTTTTCCTTGTTTGGATTTTCAGATTTGGGGCAGTGGCCTGTGGAGTTGCCTCTGAGCTTTATGTATTTGGTGGGGTCAGGAGTCGTGACGACAGCCAAGCCAGTGAGATGGTGACGTGCAAATCGGAATTTTATCACGATGAGTTTAAAAGGTAACTGGCTGCAGCTCCAAACATAGAAAATACCTTGCCATCCACTCATCTGCCTGTTCCCCCACCCCTTGTTCCTGCACTCCAAAGCACCTGAGGCCTGTGTCATGTATCTGCTGCTCATTTCATGTTTTGTCACCTGCCATGGCTGTTACTGAAGGCCCATCCACTCTGCTTTTCCCTCTAACGTGCCAAGCCTAAAGCCCTGGAGCCACTGTGGGGGTCCTGAGTGCCCCCGGACAGGAGAAGCACCTTGGTCACACAGGGGGTTTGTGGTTCTTTCCCTGCACTCTGCAGTTTCCCCAGGTGCAGGGTACTGCTGCCCTGACCCCCTACTCGTGCCCATGGCTCCCTGTTGAGTGCTCATTCCAGGTCTTTTCCAACCTAAATGGTTCCATGGCTCTATGGAGGAATGTATGCATATACAGGGATATTTCTTCATGATCCAATCCTATCTCCAAAGATTTGCAGCTTAGGGAATTCCTACACTAGAGATAAGAAATTTCATGCATTTCTGTTCCAAGCAGTTATAGCTGGTGGCACCCGTGTAGGCTTTTGCCATAGGAAAGACACTATGGATGCTATACATCCCACAGCCACCTCACCCCACTTTATGGCTCATCTCCTTCTGTTTGTTTTGAATTTCTGATTACTTCATTTGTTATCTCTTGCCTCTGGTAGTGGAATCCACCTTAGTATATGTGGTAACCATTCAATATGTTACCTTACATTGAATTTTTTGTTTAGTCACCTTATTCTCCAGTCATAACTTACAAGCTTGGCTCCTCCAGTGACTTTTTTCTTGCATATAACTGTAAATTGGATTATTCTTCTTTCATAAATTAAATTTTAAAAAGACTTTGTGGTCAAATGTTTCAAGGCTTGTTGACAAGTGAAGGAGATTAGCATGTCATTATTAGAAGATCAAGACTGATTTATGACAGTGACCTGTATAAAAGGACACAAAAATAGAACAGTAGATGTAAAATCATTATATCATTTTCTTGCAAGATATGGTTGTAAAGACTTTAATTTCTGCATGAAGAGGTCTTCTGTGTTGTTCAAAGTGATGTCTAAACTAGCTATAATCAAATGAAGCTGAAGAAAAACATCCTTTAAATTGGTTAAAGGAAGCAGACAGATCAGAGGGGCTGTTGCTGCTGATGCTCCCTTAGTGTTTGCTAGCCTTCTGGAAGCTGGGAAAATGGTAGAAGTTTATTAATGTTTTGCAAGAGGTCTTTGAAAGGGAAAGAACTGTGGAAAGAAGTGCTCCCCTCTCTCCTACTTGCTATTTTCAGCTGATTTACTTGAAATATTTCCAGCCTGATTGTGTTCTTCAGAAGGTTACAGCTCATGATTCCTCAGCAGTGGCTGCAAACCTGTTTCACTGGCTGATGCAGGTTGAGCTTCCCTAAAGTGGAGTCTGGGGAGCTGGAGGGCCCAGCCTGGGTGCTGCAGGTGAGCCCGTGGTGCCACCTGCTGACTGCAGCACCCACGCCTGCCACGGTGGCACGGATTTGTCACTGCTTGGTGGCATCCCCGAGGCCTTTCAGGATTCCAGTGGAGCAGTGATAAAACTCCAGCTGCCCCAGCTGCTCTGAGTGCTGGGTGTGTGGTGTGAGGGCTGTGCTGGCATGGGGCAGGGGAGGCAGCAGAGGTGACTGGTGGAGCTGAAGGAGGAGGCACAGGGGGAGGGCAGCTGAGATACCAGACTTTGTCTTTCTGCTCTGCCACTGCCCAGTCTGAGCTTAGAAATTTAACTCAGCATGAACCTGCAGGCAGGGCACAGGTTGTGTGTGTTTCTGTGGAGACTGGGGACCAGGGGAGGCTGGGACGGGGGCAGTTGCTGCCTGGGGATGGTGCTCCCAGGGTTGGGAAGGCTCCAGCTTAGCTCAGGGGTGCTGTAGCCAGAAGAGGGTGCAGTGTCTCTGTGTTATGTTCCAGCACTCAGCTCCAGGGTCTGTCAGTTATCCCAGGTCTCCGTACCCTCAGAGATTCTGCAAGTCTCAAACCAAAATTCACAGTGACTTTCTTAATAATTGTGTGCCAATATTGCAGTGAGCAATATTTGTAGTGAGCTGTGGGCTTTTCCAGCCGTTTTTAAGTAATGCAGAACTCCATTATGTTCACTTTCTCTGTGGATAGAGAGAACTCTGGACTGTGAGTTCAGCTGTGGGATGGTGTTGGTTATGGGGTACGTGCAGCAGTGCACACCTGTGTCATCTGCACAAATTTCCACGTGTGCCTCAGGCCTCATTGCCAGAGCACAGGGTCACATTCAAGGCACCCAGAGCCAGAGTGTCTGAGTTACAGGTTTTACTCCAGTGTGAATGTCTAAAGATGTACTCACATCAGTATGTAAACATATTAATTCATGTAAGCTGCCATAATTCTGGCTTGAATTGGATTAAAGGACTGGACTTGTTTAATATTGCTTACTTAGACAGTAACTTACTCCAAAATAACTCACAGTGCAGAGTCTTTCAAAATTGTTATTCTTAACCATGACGCAGACTTTTCAAAGACTGGGGATATGCTGAGATCTTCACACTAGCAAAAAAATAAACATTGGGACTCCTATTAAGCTGTGCTGTATAAACAAGTAATAAAATAAATGAAGTGAGACAAAATAGTAGCATCCACATGAAATGTGAACAGGGTAATGTAGGAAATAATTCTCATTCTTGAAGTGCTGCTGTAACTGAGATTTTTTCAATTAATAAATGTTTTGTTAGCCTGTCTTTAGAGTCATGTGCATAAGTGGATTAAAGTGAACCCAAAGATAGAAAAAGCTGTATGTCAGACTGCAGGGTTTTTGCAGGATGTAGATTTTTTTTTTTCAAAGGCTGTAGATTGAGCTTTGTGTGCATTGTATCCTGTTTTTTAAAATATCGATCAAGCTAAAAACAGATTTAATGAATGTGAAAATGGAAGATGGAAATGTGAAGTGATCCAATGTTGGTCTACTCCATAAAAGCAGGAAGTCTTAAATACATACTCAAGACCTTGATGGGTCAGACTTTCTTTCTATCAGAGTTCATAATTTATAATACACCTTTTGCACCATGTAGGTGAGTGGAGAGTTGGATCACGTCTGTACACACTTGGGTTTTTTCAATGTGGATGATTGGAAATATTAATACAGCCCCAACTGACTTTAGGATTCTTTGCAAGATCTGCTGGTGTATGGCCACTGTTGCCTTTCCCTGGTCTGTAAGTGGGGTAGGATTTCTTCCTTCTTCTCATGATTCAAAAAAGAATTATGAAAAATTGCAGGTATTAAGGGGCATAAAAGTGAGACATAATTTTCAGAAGCAGTACTTTGGTAAAATATCCTTTACAATGTTCTTTTTGCTACTGGAACATCATAAAAATGAGGAAGAGCTTTCAGCAGTATATAACTTGTAGAACTAAAGAACTAAATAGTCTTATAACATAGTATGTGTAATTAGCAACATTCTTCCAGTCAGTGTGCAGGAATTTCATTAAAAGCAAGTGCTTATGCAAATGTAATGAGAACACTGACTGACTGATAGCACTGTCAGATGAGAGGAACATGGATTTTCATTCATTTCCAAGCTTCCTTTCTCAGCTGGGGTGATCTTGAGGTGACGTGTCTGGAATATGTTGGTTCTGTATCACATCTTTATTTACTTCCCACTTGGAAATAAAGCAGTTACCCCCATCCCACTCGTTAACTACAGCAGTGTGGATGGATCATTTTGTTTGTTTCACTTTAAGACTGAAAGAAATCAGGATTCCTTCCCTTCTTTTTTTAAATTGGGTGGAAGCCTGTTCCAGTTTGAGAGCCATCACTTCTGCCCGTGGTTGCAGCAGGACTTGCCTTCCCCCTGCTCCTCTTGGACTCAGTTTGAGTGGAGCCATCCCGGGGAAGTACGCAAGAGTTCTGTTCCAAGGACTGTTTTCAGATTCCTGAAGATTGTGAATTTTTGGTCGTGGTGTTTTTTCCATACTGTTCAAACAGCAGGCACAACCCACATTAAGCTGGAGCTTAGTCAGATTCTGATGAAACGTGACCCCTTGCCCTTCCTGTCTTTGTTCCTTCCTAGTTTTAACTGCTAAAGCTGCTGTGAGTGTTCCTGAAAAGTGGTGCCTGTTTTTTAAAGTATACACGTTGAGAAAGCCTGAGGATGAATTTTCACAAGCAACTACAGATACTTTAATACTGTCCTTTGGCGATGCACAGTAGGAAAATGCTTGGGTCTCACCCTGTGGGTTTAGGGTTTTTTATTTAAACTCCAAAACCCAGAGTATCTAGTGCAGATAAACTCCTGCTTTGAGTTTTTTCCCTTCCTTAACCTCATCCTATAGTTAGAATTAAAAAAAAAACAACCCAGTGTTCCCTCTGCATTTCTCTGCCTCTTATTCAGTTTTCAGAATTCTAGGTCACTTGCTGCTAAGAAGCAGTGAAAATACTGTGCCCTCCTCCTACAATAAGGGAAGGAAGCTAATGAAATATGGTGCAAGTTGTTTTGATCTGTGAGAGTTTCTGAACCAGTGTAGAGAACTTCTCCTCTTCTCTCCTTAGTTCATCTGTCCTTCTCTGTGACAGCTACAAACCATTTCCTTGCTTTGTGCAGAACGTTAATCCTTCAGTGTACAGCACAGACAAAATAATGGACAGCCAATCCTTTCATTTGCCCTTTAAAAATTGATTTCTGTCTCCAAGATGATTGATATGGAGCAGCATCTCCTTCAGTGCCAGAAGAGTGGTTTACTTCTGAATCAGGAGTTCAGATGATGCAGAATTTTCAAAGATCAGCAGTATCTGGGAGGGCATTTTCTAACTTTTTTTCTTGAAATTAACCTGGTATGGGCATGAAGATATATGGGATGATTTTCAAAGGTTTCTCAGACCTTCATGTTCTCTGTAAATTTAATAAAAAGTGTAGGAGCAGTCCCCTAAAATGGCCTTGATTTGTGCATGTCAGGGTCTGTATGTGGTAACTGTGACAGCATCTGCAAAGGTGCAGCAACATTTTGTAGGAATTTGTTTCAGAAGCACAGAGAGGATGCTGATAACTCTTGGGACCTCTTTATAAACCAGCATCCCATGTGGATAAGGAGTACATCCCTACCTGTTTTCCAAAGGTTTCAACAAGGAAAACTGCATTTCACTCAGTAGAAAGGTCAGGCTGATGTAGTGTTGAAATGAGCCTGTGCTTACAGTGAACACAGGGGAATTGTAAGATTACTGCAGGAGCTGGAAAGGGAATGAAAAGAGTCTGATATGTGATTGGGAAGGTCTGTGGCAATTCCAGATAAAGGACATTTCTTTTCCAAATTCCATTACTGCTTTGATTTCCAGTCTTCTATCCCTTGTTTGAAGTTAAGCATTGCCAAGTGCTGCATTCTTCATAGCAGGCAAGGATTTGTTGTCCCTGATAAAGCACTATTAAAGAAGTTGAAGAATTATATGGGGGAGACACTGCTTAATAACAAGGTTCTGCTATAGCAATTTGTTATTTCCCCTACTATGGATCATTAAAACTTATATGTGTTTATTTTAAAGACAATTTAAAGACTAATTTTAAGACAAAACTGCCTAAAATTTTCTCTGTAGGGAAGATTGACTGGCATAGCTGTTGCTGGCTCTCTAACATGCCTGCTCTCTTCCAGAAGGTCACACTGGATGGCTTCAAGAAGAATTTATTATAGGTAGATTACGCAGATGAGTGGAGCAATTCTGAAATTAAGCAACTTCAGTATACAGCAGCTCTAGCTGCTTTTCCTGGCTGGGAGAAACCAGGACTCTCCCAAACTATACAATGTTCCCTTTACATAACAAATTAATACGTACACTCTGCTTTTGAGTCAAAGATTACAGCTGCAAAAATACTCTGGATTATTTTTTAAAATGTTCTCACTAAAAATCAAATCCTGTTTTTTAATTGTTATTTTTACAGGTGGATTTATCTAAATGACCAGAACCTATGTATCCCAACTAGCTCTTCTTTTGTGTATGGAGCTGTGCCCATCGGAGCCAGCATATACGTGATTGGAGATCTCGATACAGGTCAGAACCAGGACTAAAAACCTCTTAATGCTCATTTCCTTCCAATATTTTGAATACTTGGCACTGATGAGACTGAACATTTTAAGAATAAGAGGCTGGGACACTGTTCTGTCACTGTGGATCAGGGGGATTATGTCAGACATACAGAAACACACAGGTTGGTTTTGGACCTCTTCAGTAACAGGTTCAGTGCTATGAGCATTGGCTTGATTTGGTTAATTAGTTTGAAGACCACAAGAGATCAAGACTAAGAGTGTGTTACTGCTTTTATCTAAATGTGAGAAGACCTGTTAGTGCCTGAGGTTGTAGCTCCTGTCTTTGCAGTTGGAAACAGGCAATCCTGCATCCTAGGGGCATCGTCCAATGGTTCATATGGATGTGATAGTGACACTTGGCTCTCCATCCCAACCAAATAGACGTGTGCTATCAAACATACTCAGTTCTCAGCTGCCAGCATCTGGCCACACTCTGTAAAAGAGATTTGGAAGACTTTTGTGGCCATGTGTAGGTATATGAGTGTGTAGCAGGGCTTTCTCCAAAATATAAGCACACAAAATTCCAAATTTGGTGGGTTTAAGTAGATCAGAAATGTCGTAGTAGTTCCCTTTTGACAATAACTTCAACCACCCATCCAGACACTGATTTCTGTTCCCGTGCGTGCTCTCGTTCACATATTTGCCTTCCTAGCGGTTAAACGTGGTGGCAGCTGCAGTGAGTTGTAAGCATTGCATCTCTTTTTCTCCTTAATTCAGGTACAAACTATGACTATGTTAGGGAATTTAAGAGAAGCACGGGCACCTGGCAGCGCACTAAGCCGCTGTTCCCCTCGGACCTGCGCCGGACGGGCTGCGCAGCGCTGCGGATCGCCAACTGCAAACTCTTCCGGCTGCAGCTGCAGCAGGGATTGTTCCGCATCCGCGTACCTTCTCCGTGATCCGCGTGCTGCCAGGGGAGGAGACTGGAAGAGTTCTGCGCAGTCCACCATAATCTAGCTCTATTTAAAGGAAAAGCTGAGAAATTACAGCTGAAACTTACACTGTATGCTGTGCTTTGGTATGGTAACTGTTTTTGTTTTAAATGCTTACAAAGCTTGAGTCTCAGTACTTGTTTCGGGAACAAATAACTTAAGTACACATTAAAAAGGAGAGAAGGGAGAAAATAAAGGGGGAGATCAAGGAAACACCTTCAGTCGTAACCATTTGGAGTTTAAACTGTGTTATTGAAGGAGGATTTTTGTGTCTGAAACTGGTGGGAATCGGTTTCCTTTGGCGAAGCTTATTGAAAAGCAAAAAAAAAAAAAAAAAATAGATTTCAGGTGCGTTTCCCCTGCGGGGAACTGATACGAATCCATGAGCTATCTGGAACTGGATAGCTGTAATACACAGAAGCTACATGATAACCAACCTCCCTAGTGTGCTGCTGTTGGAGCGTGAGGCCACAGGAGGTGTTGGTTGTTGCACCTTTTATTTCTAGTCCTTTCTCAAAAGATAAGGTCTGTGCCTAAAAAATGGTGGAGGTGTGTACATACGGTTTTTCATTCATTTGCAATGGTTTCATTCCGACAAATATTTTTAATATATATAAAATGGACTAATCTGAAATGGATGCACCCCAGAAAATGGATACAGTACACCATAAAGAAGTAAACTCTTTTTTTCTACGCTGTCATTCGAGTAGCCTGATGAACTGGTCTGGAGGTGGGTGGCGTGCGTTTCTGGGTGGGCTTTGGTGGCTGTTTTCCTTGAAGTGAAAAGGGAAGACACATTTGGAACAGTTAGTGGTGACTGCTGCTTTTGGTAAGAGCAAAGGAACAAATTAAATAGATTGTGTTCCTTCAGATTGCTTGCAAGCTAAGAATGGTTTTCAAGACTGAGGATTGTAGAAAGGTGCATTTTATGTCTCTTAGAACAAAGGTGAAATATGACGATATATTTATTTTGCAGAAAACATGGGGTTTGGACTAAGAGTTAAGGAAAATTTGTACAGTGACTTTAAACTGGGATCAAAAGTTGGTTTATTAATGATTTCTGTGCTACAGTACAGTCTTGTTTACTGCTGACTTTGAAAGCTGGGTTTTATGGTGTGGTTATAGTGAAGAACTTAGTATCTTGCATTTTATTTCTGACTAAGCCTTGTTCACATCAGTAGTGATATTTAATTGACTTTTGTTTGTAGTCAAGATCAGCTGGTAGAACAGTTTTACCTCAGTTTTTGATTTAATTGTTGTTGTGATGGGCGGGACATAACCTGTATTTATTTAAAAGGAATAAAATGGGAGAGATGGAAAATAGAAATAATACCTCCTGCCCTTCAGAAAAAGAGACTTTGTACAACCAGTATTATAACTACATACAAGACTTTCCACTCTGCAACTTTGTGGACCTCAGACAAGCCAAACTCTGCCCTCAGCTGTGTTAGTGTAAACCTTCATCATCTTTATTTAAATCATCTTACATATGTTGAAATACGATCCCAAACTAGTTCAAAACAACGGTATTTACTAAACAGTCCTCAAAGAACCATTCTGAAACTTACTTCTGCTCAGTCCTTCCATAGCACTGATGTGGGGTTGGAATTACTCTGATTCCTGAGCAGAGGAGTGTGGGAGGGTGGGGAAAAGGGCACCAGCCATTCCATTGACCTTTGTTTTTTTATTTTTTACAATGCTGAAGTGCTGCAAAACTTGAACTATATACATCGATTTTCTGACCTATATTAGTTGGCATATTAAAAAGTTTATATATTTATGCATTGCAGTAAACTTGGTGTGTGTATATATATGTCTTTAGATTTTAAATTTATATATAATGCTTTACTACAGAAATGTGAACCACTATTTCCATCCTTGGCTGTCTTGTGAAATAAATCAAGTGCTGTTAGTTTATCTGTAAAACTTCCCTTTTTTGAAAAATCTTACATGGATCAATTTTTTTTTCCTCAGACAAAGTGCCAAGATCCCATATTCAAAAGTGATGAATGTTCCTAAGTATCTGTTTCACTTTGAGCTCAGTTTTCTAAGTGGCTTGGAAAACTTCCGAAAATGTTATTCAGAATATTGCCAGCTGCTATCTCCCGAGTCCCTGTAGCTTCCCAGTACACTTGAGGGCATTCAGCATCCAGAAAACGTAAGTGATAAATGCACATGATAAATCCAAGTAAATACTCTAGCAGTGTTTTGCAGTTCAAGTTACTGAACCAAATGTTTACACTTAGAGTAGGATTAGCACTAGGTGTTCTTAGGTTTTTTTTTTTAAAGAAAACATAAATAAAACAAACAAATCTGCTGGTGATTGGAGCGTGTTGGGAATGCACTCAGTGAGATTTGACCAAGAAGTTTAAGCCTCTGTACCTGAACCAGTCACAAACTGAATTTCTGAGCAGATTGTACTCTTGTCATGTTCCATGTGGCTGGGGACCAAGTCTCCAGGGATGCTGTTCAGGGGTTTCAGGTGTGTGATCAAGATTTATTTAGGCACTCCTGAGATCTCAAAACTGGCTTCTTTGTCCTTGCCTAAGGGGATGGGACCACTCCCCATCCGCATGATCTGTGGGACTGATCCAGGAGCTGTTCTAGCCTCTGTGTGTGCAGGAGGGAAAGGATGTGTCTTCCTGTCTGTCTGTCTGTCCAGCTCTGATCTGTGAGTGCATCCCTTGGATTGTGCAATAACCAGATTTGATTTCCCTCTGAATTTGGAGCAAGGCTTTGAAGCCAAGGCTCCCCTTTCTCCAGGGACTGTACCAGTGATGATGTAGGAGTGAAGAGGCAGAGCTGACCTCTGACTTCTCTTTCTCTTTTCCGAGGGATGGCTGATTTCAGAAGGGGAGGGAGGCTGTGATGATACCAGAGGTGCTGAGATGAGGGATGTCACCAGTTTGCTGAGGGTGCTGGATGTGCAAGCAGCTGTAGATTGAACTGGGTTCACTGGTAAATGCCACCACTCAGCTGTCCCTGCTCTCCTGGCACTGTGTACCCCTGCACATGATGGCTAAACCACATGGGAAACAACTCAGGAGTTTTTCTGAGTTGCAGTCCAGGGGTTTTAGGTGGTTTGGCAGTTTAGAAACTTGTTTAAGTTGTCCTTGCTTGGCACAGTGGCCTTAATTCCTCTCAGCTCATGAGTTGGCACTGACATTCAGCCAGGTCCTCCACAGGTGACTGTTTGAATGCGTGTCCTGGCCAGCTGTCCGTGCAGGATGAGGACTGGCTGGGCCACCTTGAGCTTGAGGCACTTGGGCTGGGCCTCTGCATCCTTTTTCCTTTCCCTGGTGAGGAACTGGACCAACCCCAGCTATTGAAATCAGAAAATCATCAAATACGGGGTATGAATTGTGGAAGATGGGATGAGTGGTGGCTTTTTTCTTCCCTTACTCCACCTCTTCCCACAATTCCCCCAAGAAAGGTTTCTTCTTCCTTTTTTTTCATGTGCCACAGATAATTTTGGAAAAATTTTGGAATTGTTAATTTTAGGGGAAAAGTGGAGGAAAAAATATATGCTACTGTAAGCACACAGCAATGTCCTCTGTGCTTGTTCTACACTTGTAGTCTCGTGGCTGCTCTGCACAGCAGAGAGGGATTACAGAAGCAAAAGTGTAAAGTGCTGTTGCTCTCATAAAATAAATCCCTTGAGTTTCTGAGGGAGGCACATGCCTGGCCTGGCTCTGTTCCTTACCTGGCCTTGACAGATGCTCATATTCCTAAAGAGTCAGGGTTGGATTTCAGATCCTCTCCCTTTCTGGTTTTATAACCTGAAAGAGGCATCCTGAAGAGTCTTCTGTTTTGCTTTACCATAGCAAGGTCTGGTTTCCTTAAATATTTTGTCAGCTAGTCCTTAAATTTTAGTTATTGTGAAAGTGCTGTGTCAACCCAGCTGCTTCTGGTCAGATGAATTTCTGTAGCTTTGAGGGTGCTTCATCTTGAAATTGAAGGCAAATTAATACAAAATTACACAAAAGGACAGAGGTGAATCTGAAACCAAAAGAAACTCAAAATCAGCTCACTGATAGCTGTGGGCAGGCTGTGTCCCTGGTGTTTGACTGCACAGCACGTGCCTGGCACACAGCCTGCCTTCAGGAGCAGAGATCCTGATGAAAATAAGAGGTTTTTATCAAAGCTACTGAACCGCCTGGCTTATGAACTCCCCCTCCTGAACACACCAGGCAGCTTGGTTGCTTTGCAATATTTCTGGTGCCTGCATAACTCAGTAAATGCACAAGTACAGCAGTGAGGGGTCTGAGGAGGTTTTCCCCTGTTTTAACTGCAGTTTCTCTGTTTGTTCCATAAGTGCTGTGCAGCCTGCATGGGCTCTGCTACCATGCACGTGCCACGCAGAGTGGAGGATGCAATAACTAATGCAAGTTGTTACAAGTGCCAAACTTTTGGGTTCTTCTGTGTATAACAATAATTCAACTGTTCTACTAAAATACAGAGATGCTTAAAATTCACTGTGTTCCAAGAAAGACCAGTGGTTCTTTTTTTTTAAAACGAATGCTATTGAAAGCAATGTAAATCTACTTTCTTTTTTTTTTTAAAGACTGTTCTGCAGGTTTGTGTTACTCTTCACAGCTGCCTTGAGTATCACTCCATGTGATGCATATGGACACTTTGCTCTTTATTAGAGCACTGGTGCCATGCAAGTATATAATAAAAGGCAGCTGACAACAGGCTTTAGTATTTAAAACTATAACTGTTTAGATTAAGTGCAATTTGTTTGCATTAATCGACCTGCAGAAAGGAAACTGTGCCTCGGGAAGTGTGGCTGTGCCCAGGAACACAGGCAGACTGAGCATTGTAACTAAGGCGTGGTTTGGTGCCACTCAGCAATGCTTCCCAAGGAATTATATTTAATTTGGTGTTAAATGGATCCTTTCTGCCTCTAATTTAGCACTGAGGATTTGAGGGTTGTGTTCTGTTTAGCTCTTTGGAGTACTTAAACGGCTACTTCAGGTGGGTGGGAGGGGTGTTAATTGCATCCGTGTTTGTAGAAGCTGCTATTTCCATCTTCCCAAAGGAGTATTTCCTTTTCCCGTTCAGGACTGAGTGCAGGCCTGTGTTTCAGTCGTCACTGCTGCAGCCTTTTGACATTTGCCATTTTCTGAGGCTCTTCCTTGTTTTTTCTTGGAGCTGGGAGCTGTGTCTGTAGGTTGTTTCCAGGGCACATTGCCTGTGAGAGGAAAGCACGGGGCTTGGGAAGGTGAGCCAGTAAAAGCTAAAGGCAGTGGAGTCTGGGGGAATTTTCTGGTAATTTTCTGTGGGGTCACCTCTGTGTGCCCTGAAGTTTATTAATAAGTTTGGCACCTGCTCTCCATCATCCCTAAGGGTTTTGGTGTGGGTTTTTTTTCTTTTTTCCCTGGGAAATTCCTTGCTGTAGGAAGGATTGCAGCCAGGGTTTAAGGTGACACCTCTGACCAGCCATGCCCAGCATGACTCTGCAGTCTGACTGCTGCTGTGCTCCAACAAACAATTCTCTCAAAATTTTGATTAACAGGTTACCTAAAAACATAGACTAAAGCCATTCAAAGTGCCCAGCGAAATAAACACCTGCTTAAAAGGATTAAGGGTAATAAGAGAATTAAACTGTGAGCTACTACCAACAGGTGGTAATGTTGAAAATTTATTGGTGATACTAAATCTGAATAATATATTTTTAAAAATACTTATTCTAGGTAGCTGCTTCTTAGTTATAAAAGTATTTGCAATACTAAAGGACTTGTATAGAATAATATTTAGGGGTTATTTGAAATGATCTATTGAAATGTCTTGAAAAGTGAGCTTTTTTTTTTTCCTTTTTCAATGGAAAAAGGCTAAATCTTGATGCCCAGCAGTTTTGCAGGGTTTCTGTGAGCAGAGAACACCTGCCAGAGCACTTCAGTACACGAAGCTGCTCAATGCCACTGTCTACCTGTGCCCTTGAATTTGCCTAATGAAATGAAGCTGTTCTGAGCCCTGGTAAAAGCTGATGGGTCTGATTACAATAATAGAAAGGAGCATCCCCTGTGTAATTAGTGTTATTTTATTGATAAAACATGAATTTTTATTTTTTTTTTAATACTGAGGGCTTTTGAATTACCACCTTAGGCACTTGATTTATTTTATTTTTTTTATTTATTTGACTTTGCTCCATTTCTTTTGAGTTAATGCTGAGACATCCTCAGTTTTTGCCACGGGCAAGTTTCTTTCATCTGTAGTTCTAAACCCTGACAGAGCCTGACAGATCCCCTGCCACAGGCTGTGCACTTGTTTCACAAGTGTCGTTTCTGTGCATTCTGTTATTGGGCTGCCACCTCTGCCAATTTCAGAACAGAAAAAGACCCCTGTGGAACAATTTTGTACCTGGTGAAAGCAAAAGCCATTTTGGAAAGTTTAAATTTCCATCTGCAATAGGCAGTGTGCTACAAAAACTTGATCCTTGGCTGGGCTTGAGGTTCTCTCCTGAATGATCTCACATGCAAAAGCTTTGGGTTTTATTAATCTGCTTTATTAATTTACACATGATAGCAAGAAAGCATTATCATCCCTGCCACTTGTTTCACTGGTTTTATGTCTTAAAAAGCAAAGCCTGCTTATTTATTAGAGCAAATAAAGCAGTGCACAGGGGTGTCTGCCAAGGTGATCAAGTTAAACACAGCTGACATTCTGTAAAGCTCTTGCTATAGTTTCTTTCTGAAGGGGGAAGCCAGGGAGTGCCCTCTTAAGAAACACTTTCAAACCGTTTCAGATTTGGTCTTAAACTGGTCCAAAGGACCCCTTTGGATTGCTTGCAGACTATGAGGTCTGTTTGAGCTTTTATTTGCTTGGGGAAACACCTGCTAAATCAATTTTAACCTTTTTTTTTTTGTTTGTTTGTTTTTTCGTAATCCTTGACTTACAAAACCTGTGTGGTTTGCTTCTTGCAATTGAAACATGTTTGTACTTAAGGGTCTGAGACTGCATTTTGCAGTGCATGGTGAGTGTTGTGTCACTCTTGTTGTGTCACTCACTCTTGGTTACATGATGTAAACAGCAAGCTGTGTTCTGGGGGGCTCCTGGAGGCTCTTTTACAGTGCTAAGGCGGGGAGAAGGCTCAGTACAAGATTCTCCTTTTCCTGCACAAGCCTTGCTGTGAGTGTCAGATGGGGCAAGAGGCTGGGTTTGGTACAGAACCCATGGAATTGCCACTGCTGTCTGCCCTCAGTGTTTGGACCCCCCGAGTCCATCAGGGCATTCCATTATGATGTTTCCTCTGGCCTCAGGTGTTTTCTCTTTTGCTGTTATTGACAGGATTTTGCTTTCCCTCTGAACACAAGGCCTGTGCCCATGGTCCCTGGGAGCACAACTCCTGTGGGCCAGAGGGTGGCCACACCAACTTGGTCCCTGTGGCTTTTGCACATCTCTGCACACCAGCGTGTGTGGGGACAGTGCTTAGTACACCACGAAATGACTTTTCATTGGGCTTGTGAAAATGATGCCAGCAGGTCAGAGATCACCTGAACACCTGTGAGCAAACCTGCAGGTAGAGCAGGTGTAGCCTGGTCTCTCATGTGTGTCAATGTGGCTGGAAGTCTGGCGCCTTGTCCTGGGGGGAAAAGCCCCTATTCCCAGCTACCTCATTTTTTCTTTCTTTGCACTTTGTCAAATATTTTTTGTTTTGTTTTAAATTGCATTTTGTCCTTCAATTAAAAAAAGCCTAAAAGCAGACAAGAAGCAGGACAGAATGGTACCATTGCCCAAGGACAGTTTAATTTCATTTTAAATTAATGTTTCTGTACAAAAAGACCAAGGTTGACCTGCAGCTGCTGTAAAAAGTAAATAAAAATTTCTATTACTTGAAAGTAACTATTATACTTGGAAATGAGAGTAGCAATTGAAAGGCTGTCCTGATGATTTTTAAATAGAAAAAGATCTGAAAGATGTTTAAAAAACAGAAGTCTCTGCTCTTTTAAGGACAGATCAGATAGTTTTCTCTCTGCCTCTACTCTGCTCTCACTGTTTTGCCTGTGAACTTGATCCATTATCTCAACAGAGAGATTCACTGATTTTTCTGTAATGTCTATTTAGATAGTTTTCTGTGGAGTTCCCCATTTTATCACCTGCAGAGGAAAAACTGTTCAAATCAATACCCACCTTCCAAACCTGAACTTATGTCATTGCCCATTTCTTTGTGATCTTCAGATATGTGGGATTTTGCTTAGATTGAAGAAGTTTCTTTAAAAGTGTGTTTTCTTCTGCTTCTAAAGGTGCTATTTTGATGCAGTTTTGAATTCCTTACACTGTGCTTGACTTCTAAAACTACCAATATAAGCTGGTAATCAGCTTGTGTTTGTTCTGTGGAGTTTTTCTTTGAGTGTTCAACCTCTATTTTGAAAAGCATCCCTTTTCATAAAGACGGCTTCCAAACTGTCAGAGGCCTTAATAATACAAAATGTAATGGGAAAATGCTACCTTTTCCTTTCTTTGTAAAGGCAAAACCAAGAAATGCTTCACGGAGAACATCTTCCTCTAAAATTTTGAGGAGCAGCTCATACTAACTTTGAATTCAGTGTAGCAAACATTTTAGTGGCCATGCACAAATAGTAGGGGTGAAACAAGGAGCTATTCATAACTCGGCAGGCTGTACCTGTTAGCTGCTAATTCCAGAGCCTTCCATTAGCATCATGGTGGCTATTCCATAAATATTAATCTTCCCAGGCTCGGTCCCACCACCGATGTGGCTGGCAGATCAGTGGGATGTTGGGCCCGGTGTGGGCTCTGTCTCAGACCCCTCCTGCTCAGCCCCCCAGGGTTTGGGTGGCACACGTGCTCAGGAGGAAGGAGGAGGGAAGCTCCAAGTGCTGCCATTGCAGTAACATTGGCTTGGGCACTCCGAGAGGCTCTTGTAGACACAAGCCATGGAGGAGAGAGCTGAATTTTAGTCCTGCATAGGAACTTTGTTGTTATCTTTTTTGTGCTGTCTTTATTTTCGTTTGATCCGTATCATCAGTTTGGTTTAGGCATTTGGTAACACTGCTACAGGAAGGTTTTTCTTTCTCTGAAGCATATAAAGTCCTACTCCTGCCCTGTCTGAAGCAGCAGGAAGGATCAAGGGTTGATGTTTGAGTTTGTCCCATCTCCAGACAGCAGGTTATTTATTGCCTTCTCATAGGCTCTGCAGTCCCAGTGCTGTAGCATTTCTCAGTTGTGTTCATCTAAGAGCCCTTTAGCCTTTTGAAAAGAGTCCAGAGACTGCCTTGTCCTTCTCCTCCTTCACACGTTGGGTGCTGCCCTCTGGACCATCCGAACTCATCCAGGCTGTCACTGTGGAGGAGCCACTGGTTGGCCTCACAGGAGTATCTGTGTTACCTGCAGCACTTCTGAAAAACAGCTGGTAAATGAGGGGCCATGGAGAAATGCCACTGAGCTTGCAAATTCCTGATCCCCTCATTCTAGGGAAGGCTGAGGAGCAGCATCATTCCTTGCCCTGCAGCTGCTCCCTGCTGCACAGGTAAGGATGAGTCTGTACTGTCCCATACATAAGGGTAAGATAAAAAGATTTATGGGCTCTTATAGGAGATCCACTATTTTGCATTTGTTGTATTTAAATCTGAAACTTCTGGAGCTATGGAACTGTGGGTTCTGGAACTATGTCTGCAGTGTGGAACCACAGGTACTGGCCTAAATAGCTGGGGAGCTTCTGGCCACCTGTTTTTCCACTGCACTTTTTTCTTTTTTTGAGAAACCGGAGATGTGAAACTGCATCCCAGTTCATATGCCCACTGCTTCATAATCCAGAGTGGGGGCCTGATAAGCTGGAATTGTTTTACTTTTACCTTCAAAAGGAAAAACAAAAATTTCTTCACCTTAGAGGCTCTATCTTCAGCGTTTTCCCTCGGTAAACCATGTTTATTGAGTTCCATGAATCTTGCGGGATTGGGTTAAAGAATATGAATATGTATTATAAGAATGATTATTATTATAACTAGTGTACTTAGTCTGACTCTGTATGGTACAAATACTCTATTTTATCTTAAGAGAATGAATCAACTATTGAATAATCCAATTATGATATCTGTATTCTGTGAACCAAGTAATAGGAGGGTGTTGGAATGTGATGTCACATTGCTGGAACTCTCCTAAAGGTTCAATGTTCTGTCAAATCTAAGATCTTGATAATTACCAGGCTATTGTCAAAATATATTGCCACTTTTTCTACAAAAGGCACTTTGGTTTGGTGAGGTAAAAGCACTCACCTCTTGTTTACCATCTGTGGCATGCAGCTGGACAGCAAGGGTTATCCCCATCATCCAGCTGTCCTGCTCTGACTCCTGTATTACAGATATGGTTACTGTGACAGGCTTTTTATGTGTGTACGTGTTCTGTGGGTCCTTCTGTGCTTTGTGTGGGAATGGAGTTTTAGCTTTTATGTGTCCACCCCAAAATCTTTAGAAATGAATTGATGAATCACTTGGGGCCAGGGTTTGGAATGCTCTGATCGGAGTATGTTGAGTTACTTCTGTTTAAAACAGGGAAAAATAAGACATAAATGCTCTTTGACCTCAATCAAACTATGCAATACAGCACACCAGAGAGCTGAATTCCTTGTGATACAGAAGTGCGGCTCCTGTGTCCTTCCAAACCCAGTCCTTGGTCCAAGGTTAGGAGAGCTTGTACTCAATGGCTGCCCAAGAATCTTGTATCCAGATCAACTCTAGTTCACTGCTTTTCCTCTTGCCCCCTTGCCTGGCCCAGCAGTTTATCTGGGTAAGGTTGTTGGGTGTTTTGGCTCAGAATGATGTGATCTCCAAGCGTGTCCCTCCTGCTGTGCCATGGTGTTGTCAACTGGAGCTTGTCCTGTAACCCCACCAGTGTGGCTTTACCCACTGGGGCCACTTCACCATGTTTGCACCTCCCTGCCCTAGAGTACGTCAGGTGTTTGGGGATTGCTGTGCCCCCTGGGTTGGTGTTGTCTTGCTTTCCCTGTGTCAGTCAGTTGTGGATCTGGTGCTTACAGTAAAGAATCCCTGTGATGTCTCAAATCAGCCCAAGTACTTTTTCATTTCTGCCACTTCTGTGTGAGTTTGATTTTCTGCTTCTGTAGCAATTCAGTGATAAATGCCCATGTGGTCAGGACTGCTGGTAAAGGTTCTTTGTTCTCCCATTACTTCATTTTTCCAGTGAAATTTGTTCCTTGTGTTCCTCTTCTTCCCCCTTTTAAAAAACGGGTACAGTTTTTCGTGGTTCTGCCTCCCGTGAGGAGCTCTCCTCTCCCAGGTGATCAGGAATTCTTCATTTACTTAACCCACCCTGGACCTCGTACAGTTTCTGCCTCCTAGCTCCCTTTACTATTTTGTCTCTCTTTAATTCAGATTGACCTCGATTTCTTTCTCTGATTCCAAACAGGGATTTTGGTGCATAGCCTGGGAGACAAGCAGGAAAGCTCTCTCTGCAGGTGTCTGTGTACATCCATTCCCTCCCCAGCACATGCAGTAAAGGGGCTCAGCCTGTTCCATTCCTTCCCCCAGGTTTTTCCTAGTGCTAAGAAGACCACAGGCTGAAGCCATTTCTTATTTCTTTTGGTAACTGAAAATATTAGGAAATTTTGTTCTTTGGAAATAGCCACTGCAGATGAGCAGCTGGCATGAGAGAGGGTTGTTATGCTTCCATATTCAGTATTTTTAATTGAGGAACAAATAATTTATTTTGGGGAAAAATGACAATTTTTTTGTATTTGTATGTCAAAGTGGCCTTTATAGGAAAAGCACATAAAATATTTAGATTAAAATTGCTTAGTTGTGTCGTTTCAGTGGGGATTTTTGTATTGACAGGGTTTCTATGCATTTTTCAAAATATACTTGCTGTTTTGTGTTAGAATTATTGGAAATCTTTTAAAAAACATGTATTACCACATTTTCCATGGTTGATCCCTTTACTATCATTCCTTTTAAATACTAAAAAGATTTTAATTAACCCTGTAAATTAATTTTCCCCCACAAATATTTGCATTAAGTCAATATAATGAGTTATAGCATGGGTATGTAGCTTTAAGGGAATAAGCCTAGTAGTGCAGCTTAATTCTGGAGAGATGTTTGCAGAAGGGCAATACAGCAGCGTTTCAATTGCACTTAAAACACTAAATTGGGAAATTAAGTTTTTGCTGTACCTCACTAGGGTTTTATGTCCATCCTGTATTGTTTACACTTGAGCATTATTTAACTACGTATTATTTGTGCAGTTTATAGTTCTCTGTTCTGTCGGGATTATGTGAATGTTAACAGACAGGAAAAGTTTTGGAGTGTGTGGTGTCCTCATGGGTTTGATGTGAGCTTGGGGAGGGAGGAGAGAGGAAAGTTAGATCTGTTAGTGTATTTTTCCATTTAATTATGTACACGTTTTCACATTAGCTGAGACTGAATAACTGAACTTAAAACTGAACTGTAAGTAAAATCAGTGGTTTGGGGGTGGGGGAAAAGAAGGGGTTGCAGAGCTTCAGGCAAAAACCCTTTAGTTGCACTGTGGTACAACTGCCCTGACTGCCTATGCAAAGCATAGCCCAAGGGCATACATCAGACCCTGCTCGCATTTTTCTGGTTTTACTTTCTCTTTTCGAGGTGTTGCTGCAAGGTTTGCTAAGTAGGACCTTCCCAGGAATGTCTATCAACTGAGACTTGAGTTTTATCATTTTATGGTTGTAGTTTTAATTTTCGTTCTTGTTTCTGTTTCATAGGAGATCCCACATGTTCACAGGTTAGTGTAAGTGCAGGCTTTCAGGTGTAGCACCAAATGAGCATTTCATGCAACCATGCATTCTGTAATTGAAGAAAAATGTGCAATTCTAATGGCACTTTGACCCATTGCTGAAACACTGGCTTTTGCAATTGAACAAACTCAACAATTGAAAACACTCTGTGTCTTCATTAGATGTCTTGAAGGTGAAGCAAAAGGCAGTTACTCTATTTGTACCCATGGATAATTTGGTTTTTGGTTTTGTTTTTTTTAATAGTTTTATGGTCTGTTTTTAGAAAAACACTAATTTCTTGGTTTACTTTAATTGCCATAAATTGCCCAGTGCAGAGTCTGGTCCACCTCCATTCGTTTATTTTCATGGAGTAGTTGCACAAAAACTGGTAACAGCAAAGTAGGAGAGCTCATTGGTTACTCACCAGTAGCTTTCCTTGCAGAATTGCTTCGTGGCTCACACGTGGCATGAAAAGGGACACGGGAATTTTCCTGGATCCAGTAGCACTCGCTTTGTTTACGTGTTCAGTAGAATGTTGGGTGACTAAAGGGAGGCTCCCTTTTTAAAGTATTTGACTTGTGCTTTGAGGACTTAGTTGCCACTGTGCAAATTGTGCTGTAATATTGTACCAAGGATCAGTGAAAGTGTTTTATCTTTTTTAATGTCGTTTGTATTTGACCGGGTTTTATAAATGTAAGAAAACAGAGTGTTGTATTTTGATCTGAAATTTGCGTATGGTAAAAGTAACTTTGCTTTATGTATGGAGGTTTGTTCAGAACTTGAATCATTTTATAGAAGGGTACAGACCAAAATTAATTGTCTTAAAGGTGTTTAATAAATTAACCAAATAAAACATTGATTGTTTGAAAACTTGTTAACTGCACTTTCCGCTTTTTTTTTTTTTAATTTTAAAAGGAAGAACGTAGTTCAAGATTTTCTCCCAAGGTCTTACAAAAAGTGAAAAAAAAAAGAGAAGCAGACTTTATAAATATCATCTCCCATGAGTTATCTGTTTTATTATTAAACATTCCAGCATGCCAGAAGTTTAATCAAAGGGGAAAACCCAAAGGAAATAAATGGAGGAGGAAAGGCAGTGAGGAAATGAGGGGAGGCGGGATCAGTCCCTCCCTGGCTCTGCCCAGGCAGTAAATGCTTGTGGTCGCTGGGCCGTGGATGTTGTCAACTGCCACCCCAGGAAAAATGGGAGTGGGAAGGAGCTTCTGCTCACCTGGAAAAGCTCTCATGATTGTTTCAAGGCATCCACTCTCCCCAGCAGTCACCTTCACTCGTCCCCTTCACAATACTGCTCTTCCATGTGACCTTTCAAAGCAGAGGAGAAAAATATGTGAAGCATAACTGCTCCCAAGGGCAGGTACAAACAGCTCCTTCCAGGGCTGCCTGATATTCCGACCCTTGGCTGTGTCACAGCGTGCAGACGCAACCCCTGTAAGTTCAGAGACCTGCACATTTTTAAGATGCCAAGCACCTGCAACTCCAGTTGAGCAATATTCTACCTCTTGTGCTGTGCTGCTCCCTGCACTGGGGTACTGGCCCTTGCCTCTGCTGGGGCTGCCTCCCCTGGGTTTGATCTTCAGGAAAATACCCAGAGCTCTTTCTACCTTTTCCTAAACAAAAGGACTGAGGCAAGGCCAAATGTGAGGTAGGAGTCAAGGAAAAGCTGAGGTTTGGGGCAGCCTGGGCAAGGGGAGTGAAGGGGGAAGGCATGGCTTCAAAGCAGAGTGCAGAAACCAGGTGCTGTAAATGCGTGTTCTAAAAGAGATGGTGGGAACTAGGATAGAAAAATGAATATTTGTTCCATAAATCCCTTTTCTTACTTAGTTCCACAGCCATACCAAGGTCCAGGACCGCCACCCAGGTTGGTGCAGGGAGCCTGAGGCCTCCAATGTAAACACAGACTGATGATAGGGAATCTCGTGTTGATTTACCCTTGTTGATGGTGTTCCCATGGTTATGGCTGCGTAGATGGGCTCTGCCATATCTCCCCTGTCTTACTGAGTCTTGGAAACAAAGAAAGGAGGGTGAACTTGAATTTATCTTTATTCCACAGCCTGGAATCCTAATAGAAAAGGAAGAGGGCTGCTGCCTGGTTTCCTTTACCTCCTATGCACAGAGGAGATATAACTTTTGAAGTTCCCATTTCTGCCTCTTTTTAACCCCTCAAATTATTTTCCTTAAGTCTCACAGGAAAAATCCAGAACTGGTTCCTCAAACAGGATTTTCAGCTGAAGCTCTTGATGCCTAGGAGCAAGGCCTCTCTGTGCCTCCTCAACTGCAAGGTAATTGCCAAGGAGGCAAAGTATTGAGTTTACGCAACCGGACTTGTGACTCCGATGATTTCTGTGTCACAGGGAGTCACAGTTGTTCACCAGCTTCTACCTCAGCCTGAGAGAGGAGTGTCCCATCAGCTTTCTCCTGCAGGAATATGCTAGGAGAGGCATGCAGTTGGCAAAGGATCCCTGCAGGTTGGAGCTGCTGTGGAAGCATCTGGGCGTGTGAGCAGCCCCAGCTTTGCAGAGCCAGGCTCTTCCCAGGGCTGGTAAGAGGTGGCATCTGTGTCCTCACAAAGCCCAAGTTTTGGAGCCATCTTTCAACAGGAGGAGTTTTCCTGGTGAAGAACTGGCTTCTGGCCTTCAGAATCTCAAATCAAGCAGCCTGACCCTGCTGTTCACTAAGCTCCATTGTACTGAGTTGTTCCCTTGCACAATGATCACTGGAAACAGTAAAATTAACAGAAGAATTAATTGCTGTTCAGAATCCAATAAAAGCTGTAACTTTTTGTCTGGAAGCAGCTGTAAACTCAGAAAATTAGTGTGGAGTCCATGGGGTCTAGGTACAAGTCATTTGAGCTGAATGTTTTGCCACTCCAGATCTCTCTGCTCCTGGTGAAGCCGAAGGCAGCAGGATCAGAGCTGTTACTTTTGCTCTTTCCCCAGTGCATTTGGGCGGGCACAGGCCAAGCTCTGTCACGTGTGGCCTCTAAGGAATCATGAAGCCCAACACTGTGGGCTGGGCTGAAGGAGTTGGCTAATGGAGAATTTACGGTAAGAGCAAAATGTATTTTTATCCACCAGGATATGCTTATCATCAGGAAAGGGCAAGCAGCACTCCTATCTCTCCAGGGAAGGGGAAGTGTTGAGTGTGACTTTAATTTTTTTCCAACTCCTTTTCAAACTCTGAAAGGGTTTTTTTCTTGCTGAGACATGTCATTGGATTAAATCAGGGAGTTCCACAGACATCAATCCTGGGTCACAGGTGAAAAATATTAAATGCCAGGCATGCAGTGTTTTTCCATTGCCTGTGATGTACGTTCAGGAAAGGCCTTTGGAAGGAGTGCTTTGAAATGAGTCCGTTTTGTGTTTTAAAATACACCAAGAGCCCGTCCAGAAGCTTTTAATTTTTTAGGACAGCTTTGATGTTTTCTGTGTTGAAGAGGAAAGCAGATTCCCCTCCTTGTACTCCACCCTACGCCTCTGGAACAAGCAGCACGTCGGGTGCCTGCGATCGTGGGCTGCTTTTTGGCTGGGGGTGCTTTGCTCAGAAAGGGGCTGGACGCGTCCCCTTGTTTGTCACGATGCCTGCTCAGACTCCGCCACCCAGGAGAGCACCGAGGGACGCCTGTCCCCTTATTTGTCACTGTGCCTGGTTGGACTCTGCCCCCCCAGGAGAGCACCCAGGGACGGCCGCCCTCGCCTCCCGAAGCGCGTCCAGGGTTCACCTTACCAGCAGCAACAGGGCCCTGACATTTTCCATTTTCCACAGCCGGCGCTGCTCTCCCTTTCCATAATCCTGCCCCGGCACCAGGAAAGCCTTTGAACGAGGCACTGCGATTTGCTTGCAGGACACGGCAACGATGCCTTTCAGGCCACCTAGGCAGGAGGGGCTTGGCTGATCCTGTAAATACCTGCTTGCCTGTTTTAGTCAGCAGTCGGAGTCACAAAGGAAAGAAACGCTTTGAAATGCTAAAAGCTGCCTGACCAAAGAGACGGGCTGAGGGTGTTCCCACCCTGCCTCGTTCCATTCCCACGTGCGCTGCCCACCCGCTCCAAACCAGTCTCGCCTGTCCTCCCGCTGTGTCCTCATCAGCTGCCGGGCCTCCCTCTCCCCCTTCTCCCGGCTCCCCCCTGCCCGTCCTCGGGGAAGGTGTTGCGAGTCCGTGGAGCTCAGATTTAAAAGCCCACGCACAGAAACAATCGCGCAGTGCTGGAGGCGAGGCGCAGAGCGAGGCGGCCGGGCAGTGGCTCGGCAAGGCCCACCGGGCCCTCCTTCCCCTTCGCCTCGGCTTTTCCTTCAGCGCTGGATGCGGTGACCCGGCAGGGATGGGGAGGGGAGGCTGGGCTGTGCTGCTGCTCCCCGCGGAGGAGCTGGGTGGGTTTGTCCCGCATTTCTTCCCGTGCTGTGGACGTGTGTAAGGGTGAATCACGGCAGCCTGGGCAGAGGGGAGACGCTCCCCGGGGACTGCACCCTCAGAGCCTCGGGAAGGGCCTGTCTGTCCCCATCAGCTGCCCGTGGAGCGAGGGCAATGCTCTCCTCTTCGAAGGGCTTGGGCTTCAGGTGGGGTGATTTTTTGCCTCTTGCTATCTGTGCTTCAGCAGGTTTCGCTGATTTGCAATTAAATCTCCTTTCATGTTGGTTTTAATTGACTTCTCAGTTCCCCATACTACAGAATAATGCTGAAGAATCCATTTTTAGCCTTTCATTTAATCTCCTCCTCATTTCAGCTGCGTCTGTGCTTTTCTCCTTGCTGTTGCAGTGTGAAATATTCAGGGAGAAATGTGAAATTCCCTCATCTGAAAGTCATGTACCACATCTTACAGCTTGGCATGAGGCACGGGAATGTTCCTGGCTCTACCTGCTTTGAAGAGCAAACAAAGGAAAACTGCAAGCACCACAGTGTCTGGTCTAGGCAGATGCTTTGGAGACCAGCCCATTTTCATGGAAATTAGATTGTTGCTATTAGTTTATTTTTTTTTTTTTTGTCCGGACCTGAGCGATTCCTCGATCACTCTTCCATTTTCATGAAGCAGTTTGTGAATCACATACATGTAAAATGAAGGAGTTAGCAAATGCTGCTTCCCTTTGATGTATGGTAATCCTGCCATCTCCGTTCTTAAATGCTCCCTGGAATTTTCCATCTTAGTATGAATATTTCAATGAAAGGTAACAAAGAAACCCCCTCACTAACTTGTACTTGTTTAAAGACAACAGGAAGGTTGTGAAAGCTAAAATGAAAACAAAACTGGTTTGCAGTTGAATGGTTGTGTAACCCCCACGTTAAGAAATGAGAGAGGAAAGGGCTGAGGAGGAACATCCAGAGACAAACCCGTCAGGTGTGAGGCAGTGGTGAAGGTTAAACAGTCCCTGCTCAGAGAGGTGTGCTGGACTCGCTCCTTGGTACAGGTGTAACATTGTGCCATTGTAGAATTCTCCTGTGTTGGAAAAGTGGCTTTAAACACAGACATGTTCCATTTGTCTCCATTTGGAGGTGTAGTGTCAGGATCAAGTGCACCTCAACTCAGTTCAATGTTTACATCTTTTCCCAACTTTTTTTCTTTATGCTGAATGGCATTTTATATCCTTGAGTGTTGGCATAACCCAAGATCTAACAATTTATCTGCTAGCAACTACTCCAGCTTTCTGGGCTCCTTTTTTTTTCCTTAATCCAACCTGTTCCTTGGAGCTGATGTAATTAAAATGGCAACACCCTCGGACTCTGCTCTGAGATGACAGATGCTCCTTGGATTTGCTTTTATTTGAATAAACACATTGTTATAAAGGTCCTAAAGATTAACTTTTTCTTGCCTAAATAGATGCTAGAAATAACTTAGGTGTAGCATAGCTGTTGCCTACTTTATCCTTGAGTTTGAAAAGGAAGGTATAATATTATTCCAAATTTTTTCATATCTGTAGACATGAATTTGAACAAGAAGTCTTCTCTGTTTCCACTTTTTCAGTCTCATTGGTGGTGTGGTGAGAGAACAACTTCCTACAGGATTTCCCTGGTACATTCAGTTCTCTGGATGTGCTTTGAATTTGTGGTTAAATGGAGAGATGTCCTCTCTTTCTTTATGACTGCATTTAACCATTGGGAAAAGACAGTTACTGAGTTGGAGAACACTAGAATGATGTTGTTTACTAGAGGAAACAGCCATCATAACAGCCACAGGCATGTCTATCCCTTTGTTGGTTTCAGAGAGATTGGGAAGGAAGGAATATTCCACAAAATTTCTTGGGCTGAATCAACACTGTGTTTCCAACATGCAATATCAGTGTCACTCTTGGGGCAGACCCTGGGTTATGAGCAGCACTAAGATCTCAAAGTAAGGCCCCAATCCAACAAATATTTAGAACTCTCCTTAGGCTTTTATTTGCAAAGTCTTTGCTGTGACATTGTGAGGCACCTGTGAATGTAGCAGACTGCTAGACAGGGAAGTGTTGCTTGGACCTAGAATGGCGCGTGGTTGAAAGCAGAACAGATTGGGAAATCTGAAAATTCAGAGGACCAAGGGAGTGTGTTCTCAGCAGAGCTTCTCACAGAATCTTCCACCACTCCCCCACGGTACCAGTTTATTAAAGAGACCTGAAAAAAAAATCCGTAGTGCTTGCCAGCTTGGGTGACTCCTATCAGAACTATGACAGGTTTATTCCATTTGCAAGTCAGAACAGGTTTCTCCTCTCTTTTGAAGGTACATAATTATCAAGATCATCCTTATTGCTACACCCGTTACCATTGCCTATAATCTTTGGGTATTTGCACTTTCCTGGCACAGTCCTGATTGGGAAAACGAAGCTTGCATGTGTGATGAGTTAACTGTAAGAACTCTTCTCATTAGTGCTGGATGCCATGAATTGGAGTGATTTAGTGATTTGTCCAAACCACAAAGCAGATTTAGTGTTTCTGCACTGCAGTCCTATTAAATCATGGATGTTATCAAATTCATGATATTACCTAAAAATACTAAATTCTAATCTTGTAAATGTGATCTGTTTCTGTTTATATTGGAGGCCTCAAACCTTAACCATTTTTTTTCCTTTTAAAAAAAGAGGTCCTAGTAACTTGAAATTATGGTAGTTTAAATTTTCTTAATGCTGAAGAAGTGTTGTTTGGTATCAGAAAAGCACCTAAAATTTTATCTGTTTCCCTCAATTAATTGTCCTTGCTTTGGCCAGCTGAGGTAACATACCTGCTGTGTGTCAGCGAGTGAGCTGCAGGTGGGAGTGCTGGAGAGCTATTGTGAGAAACTCAGCAGAAGTGAAGACAAATGGTCCAGCAAGAGGATGGAGAATTGGTGGCTCCAGTTCTGGTCCTTGCCCTTTGCACGTCTGTGTCACTGGCAGGTGAGAGAGAGGCAGATCTTCGAATATGCCAGAAAGTTGTTCAGGATGATCCTCTGAACTCTTGGCTTCAAAGTCAGGCCATACCTTGGAGGAGCTGCTCCTGTCATGGGAGCACAGAATTGACTGGCCCTCAGTGCTGACCCTTGATGACCGAGGCTCTCATCCCTCCTGAACGAGGCTGTTAGAGCTCCTGCAGTAGCTCCAGAGGTTATTTGGGGAGCAGAACCATCTCGAGGGTGTGTGGACATGGGAGAATGATTGGAAGGACTTTGCTTGGAGCTTCTGCTGTCAGCTGACAGTGAGATAAGTGTAATTTTTTGCACCCCTCCTGCTCTGAAACTCCCCTGTAGCTGCAGGGACAGACGGGTATCTCCTTTGCCACAGGGCCCTGTATGATGCAAAGAGATCTCACCTCTAATGCCTCGGTGCACAGCAGTGCTGCTGGAAGGAGGAAGTATGAACAAGGTGGAACTGGTCCAGCACCATTAGGCCTCCCTGCTCACTTTCTTTGCTTTTCTGGTCATCTTAATCCTCTCCTCCTCAGCAGAAACTATATTCTCCAGGGAAATGAAACTCCTGTGAATGCCCCTGAGCTTCTGATGGCAAGAGGAATGAGTTCCTTCCCTTTCTAAGAAAGCCTCTTCAGTAGATTCACATTTCAATTTGCCTTCATGAAGCTACTTGGTGACAAGTGGCGACATAACCTTCTCTGAGGTTATGTTTTATGAGGTTCCCCAAAGTTTTATGCAAATTATATGTAAACTTACTCTCACCATGAGTGATAACTATGAGATAGGTCATGCTTGAATGCCATTTTGTTCATGGCTGTCCTGGGGCTCACCAGTGCCTAGTGTCCTAGCAGGGGTCCCCTAAGGCATGCACCAAACCTGGAGCATCCCCAAGGGGTAGGGAATTTAGGAGCAGTGGTGACTCATGAAACTTCCTGAGTTCCAGCTTACACTCTCCAAGTCCTCCTGCTGCAGCATTGAGCCCTCCCATGTGGCAGTGGAGTTGTTCTGCCACATCAGCATCATCATGACTCTGTCCAGAAAGGAGATGCCAGCACCTACAGGGAAACAAACCCGCAGTAGCCACTCAGTGCAAAAAACTCTGTATGTGGCTGCTGTTACAGGCAGAAATGGCCTGGCTCCCAAAATGGGATGGTGAGCTGCCTGGGTGAGCAGTGCAGGAGAATCCCACATGCCCCTTCCCTCTAGTGCTGGCAGGTGGTGCTGGCCAAGCCCAGCCTGCATCCAGAGCTAACACAGCCAGGGCCACAGCTTCCCAGAGGTGCTCAGGTGTTGAAAACACACATGGACTTGGTCATGTACTATGGACTGAGCATATCCTGCTCCCCACTGCTTGCACACAGTTCCAAATCCCACTTCCTCTGGTGCTCTTTCAGTATTAGCAAGTCATGTGTGTGACAGCTTAGGGACAGGGAAGTCTGATCAGGACCTTTAGCTCTGTGTACATCTGGTGGGTCTACTCCCTTTCTGTGGCTCCTCCTGGGCTCTATTCTTGTCTTTTCTTCCTTTCTTTCTTTTTTTCCCCTCTTAAAAGGGAGTTGTACTTACAAACAATAAGCACGCCTGGGACTGCCTCTGTCTTTGCTTTCCCCAAGATCACCACTGTTTGTGTTGCCATGCTGGAGGAGGAGACTGGGGTGTCACCCAGACACATGACTTTTGGGAATGAAGAGTGGTTGGTTGTGATTTATAGCCTGAGCCCTAAATAACAGGACGTGAATCCATGCTTCATTTGTGCCTGGTGGCTTACACTGAGAGATCTGTGCAGGCTTAGTTTTGTCTTGCTTTTTCATCTCACCTTTGGTGTACCTTTCACATCACTGCATGTAATTACACCAGCAAAGAGGGGCTGGAGGGTTTGAAGAGCTGAGGGAGGTTGGCTTTTCCAGTTCCTGTTACAGAGGCAGTAACTTCTGCAATGAGTGAGGGAACAGGCAAATCTCCAGTCACTGTGCAAAGCCAGGGTATCAGGCCACAGGCAGAAGACAGAAGCAGCTGTGTCAGCTCCCCAGGTATTTGGGGACTTCTGCTCTGGTGCCACCAAAAAAATCACACGCATTTCTCATGCACTACCCTGAGAAAAACTGGGCTATTTACACCACCATTTTCTGGAATGGGTTTACATGCCATGCATTCAAACGTTAGTTTGCTTTGTCCCAACTTCCCTGTGCAGGCAATCCCTAAGTAACCACGGTGCCCAAAATTACTTGCCCACTTGAATTTGGATAAGGACATGCTTTCCCAGCTGGCTCATTGTTCTGCTGCTAAATATTGCTCAGATATCCTAGCCATGCCAAGCCTGATTTTTATCGGTGGATTCTGCAAGGCAAGCTGTGCAATGCAAATTATTCCAGTGTATTTGCAGGTCTGTACTGAGTAGGAGATCCCTGGAGCTTGATCCTTCTGTGTCCCAGTGAGTCATTATTGTTATGTAGGTTGTATTGCCACACCACTCTGAGATATGAAACGCTGGGGTTTTGCAGGTCACTTGTCTTTTGTAAAAGAACAGAGGGTCACAAAATCTCTGTGTGTGTCTAGCAGGAAACCAGCATTCCAGTGGTGATCACATTGCTGCTTGTATGCAAACCATTCTTCCAAAATCTCACCCAAAATCTATCTCGAGGCAAAGGCGGTGTCCCCTGAAGGGTTCACAGTGCTCAAGTGCTTAAGGAAGGAACTCTGCAGACAGTGACTGTTAGCATAGCAAAGTCTAAGGACAGGCAGCAGCTTTCTGCAGGCCCTTTTGTCTCAGGCGAGCAGTTTAAACCTTTGCTTTCACTTAATAACCCCAACAACCAAGAAAAGGTGGGGGAATCTTTTGATAATTATATGTTCATTTGATAGAACGCACATAAATGACTGCTTGAAAATTTTATTAACTCTTGAAGTTACATTCCAGTTGCTCTGGTTAGGTGTCCTTTCTAGACAGAGGAGGCAACTTTATCAGCTGCCTCTATGTGAGAGACTTTGTGGCTTCCTAACACAGACCAAGGCAAGAATAGGTTAAAAAATCTTCCCCCACACAGTACTCAGCTATCTCTCTGCAGTCAGGCTGGGTGGATTAGCTGCTGTGCCAGGAAAGAATGATGATCCTCCTGCACCCACTCGCCTGTGGGGAGGGCTGACCCAGAAGGGAGCTGTGAGAGGGTAGGGAGTGCTCAGTGAGAGGAGGCACATCTGCCTTGGGAGCAAATTAGATCATGTTTGATCACCGGATGGATCTAGGACATCCCCACAAAGCTCAGTTCTGCATGAGAAGTCTTATGGATTAAATGAATGTCTGGATCCAGGGATCTGAATGCTTATGGCTGCTTCTTGCTTGCTTTAGTTTACTCTGAGCTAATACACACTGTCACAGTGACATCTAGGCCTGTTTTGTCACAGGCTTGGGTTTTTGCCAGGAAACCCCCGAGTTTCCTCTGTTTGCCCCTGCTTCATGCAAGCTGTCCTATCCACAGCTGCTGCAGTGGGGAGTGATGAGGACACTTGTCCCTGGTAAGGCACAGAAGGATGTGTGTGGTGCCACAGCAGTGGTGACCTGGCAGGACAACAGACACAGGTTTTGAGTTTGCCATGATGATCCTCTGCATAGAGTGAGGGGTTTTCACACTGTTCTGGATATCCAAACCAGGCCCTTTAAGTGATTTCAGCAGAATGCAGGCCAGGATTTGACTTTAAGTACCTTTCCTTGTATTCACAACTAGTTTAAAAAAATGCTGGCAATAAACAGCAAAATGTTACTCACTTTAGCAAATGCAAGAATATAGGCTCTTCTATCTTCTCTATTTTCGTGCTTTATTTGACAGTGGTTTTTGACTGAGTTCCAGCAAGGCAATAGTCAACCTGACTGGTATTTGTCATCTCCTATGAGCTAAATATAGTTTGGATTTTTATTTACCTCATAGTATTTCTTTAACAAGATGTGTAACTCACTCTCTGATGTGAGTTTTTCCTGGAAAAAAGAACTCCCCACATTGCTGTCCTTACACAAAATAAATAAAATCTTTCTGTCTTCTTGCCACATTTAGATCTATATATATCCCGGGTACACAGAGGAGATATCAGCTTGGGAATTGGCACACTGAGGAAAATAAATGAATTTACAGTAAAGCCTGGTTATTGTTTTTAAAGACCTATTGAAAGGAGAAGACTGTTCTTAATTTTCTCTCATAATCTCATTTCAAGATGTTAAGCTCATAAAGTTCTGTCAGAACATGGGGCCTGGACTTTTATCTTCACTCTCCAGTTGAAAGCCTGGAGGACGCTCTGGTTTTTCACTCCTGGCTGTGGTCACGAGGAGAAGCTGTAGCCAATATGGGACAGGATCCTGTGGGCCACCGCCGGACCAATTCCTTGTCCTGAAGTGAAAAGAGCTGTTAATCCTGCCTTGTTTGCTTTGCACACCACACCCCTGCTTATTGCCTACAATCTAAATTACAGAGGCGGCCAAACTCGCTTCCTGTTCCAAACAATAGCCCTGGCTGACACATCCCCTCGTAATGCACGGAGCAAAGGGCTGGAATGGCCTGGGTTTGATGGGCTGGGGCTGTGGGCACTGCTGGACCCTGCAGAAGGGTCACCACCTGCACCCCAGACAGGATGGAGAAAAACTTAGGGGCTGGAGAAAAATGTAGGGGCTGCTGTAGTGTGCTGTGGAAAGAAATTACTTTATGGAAGATGTTAATTAGAGGAAAGATGTCTGGATATATGGGGAAAACGTCCTGAAAACAAGTGTGAACAAGATTGTCAAAGGCTTATGAATTTAGTAGGAATTCCTATAGGGAAGCTAGCCAGTTTGCAAGTGTCCAAGTGTCTCAAGGTCTGAGTCATGCTTTTCTCTGTAAGAAAGGTATTATTTTGTTGCAGAAAATATTTTCATTCGGTGGTTTTTATTTGAAGGATCATACATGGGAATATAAATTCTAATTTCCTCTGTTTGTTTTACCTCTTCTAGGAAATGTATGCAAAAATCAGAACTGATGTTACTCGTGTTTAACAGCACTATAGGGAAGAGTTGTGCTGCATGGGAGCCCCTCTGCAAACAAAGGATATATAGAAAACTTCCCAGGTATTTCTCAGGAACTGTACTGGATCACAGCCAGATGTCATGGAGGATGTAGGTAACAAACCCAGTATTTCCATGTACAAAAATGATGTGTTCACAGTGTCTGCCTGACAAAGGTGGCATGGGCACGTTGCTGTCCTAGGAACTGGCTACCAAGGCTGAAAACTTCTGATTCTGGTATATCATGATGGTATCTGTGGTCTTGGGGTGCTTAACATCTTCCAAAACAGGAATTACACAGTGATTGAAACAGAGAATGTCACAGTGTGTGGACAGGGCCACTGCTGCTTCCCCGTGTTTCCCCTGGTGAGGTGCTGCTGGTTCAGTTGTTTACGCTGCAGCTGAACTGGGAGAATAGTGAATAGTGCAGAGAAGGGGTGGTGAGTCAGGCCCATGATTAAGTGCAGGAAAACAAGCTGTGTGTGCAAAGTGATCTGGGCACTGGAGCTGGAAAATCCATCCGACCCCTTGTGCTGCTGGTTTAAGGAGACTCATGTTATGAAAGTGTTCCTGGGCCATTATTCAGACTTATTTTCCAGGGGATGCTGGCATGTTGGGAAACTTTGCATTTACTTCCATTTTAATGTTCTTTTGTTCTGCATTTGGACTCAGAATAATACCTTCCCCTGTGAGCCGGAATTACAGCTGGGACTAGGGTACCAGGATACCAGATACCTTAATCTGGTATCTTAGAAATCTACCTCACTGATAGCAGTTAGAAATCATTTTCTCTATCTCTACCCACAGTTTCTCAGGGAATCCTGGGCATATCTTGTGAAGGTTCTCTCTCCCTGCTTTTATCCTTGCTTTGGGATCAGATGACATCTGGCTCCATTGCTTTCTGAGCCTTTGGATAATTTACTTTTTCCATTTCTCTTCCAGCATGATCTATACGATCCTCCCCTGAGACATTTTAGTTTCTGGAATGAACTCCCCCATCTCCTCCGGAGAAGACTGAGGCAGATGATTAACTGTAGCCAAATCTACCCTGTTTCTCTCTGAGTTACCCCTTACTGTCTCCTCCTTCCTTGATTTTAACAAACAACCTCATGAAACATCTGACTTCTTGTTTTTTCTAGGGAAAAATTTTAAACAAAACCACATTCAGACACACAGACATACACACACAAGGCAGGCAATGAATGCTCAGAGACAACCAGCAGCATGCTCACAGAGGCAGGCTTATATACAGATACAATGACGTAAATCAACACCCAGAAGCATTTATTAAATTACCCAGATATATACACAGAGGGACAGGCAGATGGGCTAAGGCTGCATTTTTATTGGTGGATAAATGAAAACACCACTTTAATGCCCACAGGAGAGTATTTTGGAAAAGCAGCGGCAGCAGCAGCAGATTTTAAAGGTGATAATATCTCTTTATTCACTCTTGCAGACTAATTGGCTTGTCCTAGGAAAGGTCAACTACTGCTGCATAGCAAGTGCGAACCCATACACATTCATAATCAAAAATCAGTGTGAAAGCAGCATAGCAGTCAATCCCAAAATCATCCCGTGTTCCCAGGCAAGCAATGGTTCCTGGAACTTGCATCCCTAAACTCCCAGTTTTGATTGCTCTGGACAGCCACGTCTTCCTTTGCTCTTGCTCAAAGATATGAGAGCAAACTGAATCCCTATGTACAGTCACAGGAAGAATTATTCCCAGAGCCCAGCTTCACAGCTCTTAATGTATTAAATACACTTTTCCTTATATGCCCATCATACTCAAAGTATGAAGCATTAGCTCCCACACCCAATTAAGGAAGCATTTTAGCCATAGATGTACGTTAACTGAAACAACTACATGAATTAAAGTGGACAAATATCTGTCTTTTCAGGCCCACATGCAGGATTTATCATTAAAAACTACTGCTAAGCTAACTGTAATTTCCTTAGATGATCTTGAACCATGGGACTCACTTGTATCTTCATTTTGGTTACAGTGAGGTGTAAATTACATCCTATAAGGCCTCTAAACACGACAACTCAGCCCCATCATCCCTGCTTACACCTTCCTACCTGCTGCTACAGTCCTGCTAACTTCACCCAACATTTTCTTGTTTCTCTGTTTAATTCAGATAGTGTTTAGGACTGTAATGATCTTTGCTCTTGACTGTAGGACAAACAAGGGGCCAAACCCCAGCTGCCTGCACTCACAAACAAGGCCTGGAACACACAGAATGCCTTTATTGTCCTGCTGTTGATAATGATAACCCAACCCTGCTCCACACTGCCCACGTTGCATGCACTCCCTTTGCTCCCATCACCTGTGTGGCTGTGGTAAACAGATGTAAATTGATATCTGCCTTGGTGCAATTTGCTGGTGAAGTTAACCAATCCACAAGATGTTTTGCAGCAACAGCTGTACCATCCCTAATGCTCTCAAGGTCTTACTAGAGGCTCAAGAGCTGGTGCTGGATAGCTGGTGCTTTCCTGCAATGTCTCATTCTGCATTTTTATCTTAAAGCTTTCTATAGCATTAGTGAAGAGCTTAATCCAAATGTACTCTTTTCAGTTTATCTTTTTCATGTTCTGGAAAAATAGCCTTATATACCAGAAGAAATTTATATATCATAGAAAACACCTCCATTATGCAATGTTGTAGTAGCTCAGAAACTCTGATTTTGATGGTCAGCTGCAGCCTTGGGCATTATTCAAGTTACAGGCATAAATGATTTCTTTTTTAATGATTTTTTTTTTTTTTTTTTGCTTATGATGTGTGATGCATTTCTTCTAGGTATATGGTACAGTCTGTCTATTACTGACCATCTGTTCTTTTCAGAGAATTCTCTGGATTTGTCATCCTCTTGCTCTGTTGTGTTTCACCTGGGGACTGTCCCAAGCAAATGACTGTTATTTTTCTATTTTCCATTGCCTTTTGGATTGTAAGGCCTTCAAGGATATTTTACTTTCAAGAAATAATCTATGCTCTGCTGATGGGCAGGTCAAAAGGACAAGGTATGTAATGACCAAAGTGTTCCTTTAGCTGTATCTGTGAATCTATAACCATGAAAGATAACCACATTAATTTGATGCACCTCTCTGTCCTTTGTATCTGTTTGCTTAGACTTCTTAGGCCAGGGTCTGTGTTGGATGTATTTACAATGTTCTTGGCACAACAAAGCCTCCAGCACTGGATGAGGTGCATTATCATCAGTTTTTAGTTTATACTTTATAGCCCAGCTCATATTAAGGTAAGGGAAGGACTGTGGAAAAGTAGGAGAGTTTCAGCTGCCTTTTGTATAACATTGTTTTGAATGGATTGTAACACAGGAATTTCATTATAAAATCATTAATTAAGGATGTTTTATCTTCTCTTTCTATGACACCTCTTCACCAGGGAACCTGTGATACTAATATTTAATGCTTTTTCCCTATTCTACTTTTTTTCCTCCCCTTGGTCTTTAAAGAAGTAATCCAAATATTTCAGCAGTTCATCCACTTCAAATTTCACTTCCCCATTTGTTGGTTCAGTGAGAGAAGATACACTTCCCTAATCTGGGGACTACTTTTTTCTTTCTTAGCTGTTCTTCCTCTGTTTTGGGGAAACTTCACCTTATTGTGACAAGCTCAGAGCTCTGCATAATACCCCATACTTCCCTTTGACTTTTTATGCTTCGTGTTACAGTGATGTTTTATGAGCATTTATATAATAGAGCATTTCAAACTGATTAGCACTTGCAGCTTGGAATGACTAGTAGGATGTAATCTATTGAAGAAATAGGAAATATTAGCTGGAGGTGGGAACAATAATGCAGGCAGTGTAATGGAAATGGTGACTTTTCACTGCGTCCTGCCAAATGATAATTTTTTACATACATCCTGATGGCAGTAAGCATGAAAGTAAATGGAGATGGCAGCCTGATGTGAGCTCACCTTTTCCAGGGCTTTTTTCATGCCTGGCCATGTGGGTGGCCCTGGAGGAAGGCCATAAAGAAGAAGTTTAGAACTGCTGTAAGTTGGAAGGGTGAAGGTGAGGGATACCTTAGCTGTACTATCTGGCTGGGAGAAGCAAAGCAAAAAAAGAAATTCCAGGCTCTTTCCTCTCTGTATCTTCTGCTTATCTCTTTCCTACTGACTAATTGGTTTATTTTAGTTGCCTCTTTATTTCTATTTGTCCAATTCAGGTTTAGAGCTGATATTGTAAGAGTTGGGACTTCCTCTTTCCACTTAAATAAATCCCTTCACCACAGAAACTCTGTTAATTCTGCTTCCTTTCAGATACATTTAACCTACTTTGTACAGTGCTTCATCCCACTAAATCAGATCTGGGAAAAGTCAGACTGGAGTGCTGCTCAGATCAGCAGATGGCAGGCTCATTCTAGCAATTGGTACCACCAGCTTCATCCTACATCCCCCTACATCAAAGCATCTGATGATGACAGGCAGAAAAAAAAGTATTTCTGCATCATGCACTCAAGAGCGTGCATTATGTCAGTGAGGAATCAAAGATACATTTGTCCCCAGGGTCTGCACAGCTCGCAGTCATCCCTGTGCTGTAATGTGCATCCGCTGGGAAAGCAAGAACCCAGCAACTGAGTAATCTGGGGAAGAGTAGAAATCTGAATGCCAGAGATGTCAGAGAATTGCAAGCTCACAGCAGAGTCTGATTTCCCACTTACTACTCCTCTGTGAGGTGTCTTTCAGAATTGCTGTTCGTCTCAGGAGTGTGTAATCAGAAATTTGGGGAAAAGAAAGATCTCCTTGCAAATCCAATCTTTATTTTATGCACCTGTGATCAATGGTGCCCTAATCAAGGCCTTCCTTTCCTCAGGGGCAGCTAGTTCTTGCAGGGTGGGTTCCTTTAATCTTTATCTATTTAGGTTTAAATGTCCGTCACCCCTTTTGGGAAGCAATTTAGTTGCCCAAAGTTTTATGACTTACTGAATCCTCTTAACACTATTACACTGATTAATTTAAACACACTTCAAATGCAGGACTTTTAGCTTTACTGAGACTGCATCTCTTTGATGTTTTAGGTGTTTGCTTGAGTATGTTGTATTCCCCAGTTTCTCTAAAGAGTGGTTTAAAAGTATTTTTTAACAATACAGCATTGTTATGAAAATGAGCTGACTAGTGAGTCCAACAGCAGGAATTTGCTCTGAGTCAACAGTGGCAATTTGCAAGCATTGACTAATGAATTCCATAATGCAGGCAGCACCTCTGTGAATAAGGGAAGAAAGCTCCATTATCTCTAATATGCATTGAGGATCCAAACATGAGAGGAGCAGCTGCTGTGTAAGAGTCTAAATGGATATTGAATACAATTTGGGAATTCCTGGTCCTTGTTGCTCTGCTTGGAAAAACCGTTTCCCACATCTCTGAACAGACAACTCCCAGAGATGTGCTAAGCAGACAAGAGAAGTGGGTTTTTTTTTGGTTTTTTTTGTTATAGAAAGCATGACCCTTACAGCCTCTGACAGAAAATTTCAGTGAGAGACAATAAAAGGAGATTTATCTTTTCTTCCCTGTTTGACTGGGAAAAGAGTTAGCCAAGTCATGTGTTAATGTTGTAACAATGTAAAATGAACCAGGAGTAACTAATAGTGTAGTAAGTGATTATTATTCCTTTTTCTTGTTTTCTCTTTTAGAGCATACAACAAGTCCTGCAAAGCCCCTGCGGGGACAGTGGTCAGCACATCCCCTGTAGAGGCATGTAATTGTCTGTGTCTGGCCCTTGCCACAGCTGCTCTGTTAGTTCCCTCATAGCTTGACAGGTATCCACTGTATGGGTTTACACTCAGACAAGGTGACTTTAGTCAATATTTTTTTTCCTGCATAGGTTTTGGCATCTCAGGTGATTTCTCATGGGTGTTCCAAGCCTCTCACCACTGTGAAACCTGTGCTAGTGGCACTGAGCACTTGACACAAATTACTGCTTTCTTTTCCTTCAGAATATCACATTTTCTTTTAAGACATGGTTGTAGGTGGGTTTTGCTAAGCTTAAGAAGGTATGTCAGGAGACTGCTTCTGGGTTAGCAACCAGAAATGACTCTGCAGAACACCTGATGGAACTGAGTGTAAATCTCCAAGAGACCAAATGCTGGAAATGCATAAAAAGTGGCAGTTTTTTCTTAAGACTGGAATCCCAGGTATTTGCAAGTGATTGTGCTAATGCTCTTTCCTGGTTTTACAGACATAAAACTGAGCAGATGAATATTCTGAATAATATATGTCACAACTGAATTGGTCTCGGAAAAGGGGGGAAAAAAAAGTCTGTTGCTGACCCAGAAGTCTTATCTGCTTTAAACTGGTAGGTTTACCTCCATGGTGGGTAAATCCCAGGTTTCCAGGCTACAGTGTCTTTCAGGAAGCGATGCTTCTGTTTACAAAGCCTATTATGAAATGGCAGTGAATAATAAAAAGAGGGCAAGATGCAAAGAAGTGCAAATGAAAGGGCAGAGTCCAGGAGTGAGCAGAGTCCAGGAGTAGGGTACAGAACTGGCAGGTGGGTCTGAATTGCCCTTCTGTCAATGTCTTCTCTTCTGGAGAAAACATCTTTACCTCTGCTCACTTCCCTGCCAGCCCCACTTTTTAGTTTTGGTCCAATTGCCCTGATATTTTTGTAGAGTAGAACAAATCTCTCTCTATCTCCTTCCCTGTACCTAGAGGCTTTGACTTAAAGTAGCTTCTACTTGGTAGTAGTATCAACAAGCATGAATAAACTATTCAATTTTCACTTTCAGAGGCTGTGTTTCTCTTGTAGCACAGAAATGAAGTATTTCATAGAAAACCTCACAAATTCTTGAATTATTCAAAACTGGTATCATGCCCAGAAGCACCTTGTGAGTAGCTAGAGGTATATTTTCACTGATGTGCTTTTTATTGTGAATTATTTGCTCGGTGTTTATTATTTAAATGAATGATTGTCTCATATTCACAATAAATTTCTGGTTGGATTTGTTCATTTGGGGGGAAAAAAGAAAAGATGCAGCAATTCCCCAAACACCACCTTGAAATACTGCCAAGCATGTATACCTGAGATGTCTGTTGTGCTGCATGGAGCCAGAAGAGGAAGTCTGGGAGAACAAAAAAGCCAGAACTGCAACTGATCCAACTTCTGTTTGCTATAATTGATAGGAGATATGAGGAAGGGTGTTAATTTTAACGTGTTCAGCCCTGGGTCACACACCAGCTATTTATTGAGGGTTGGATGGCTAATGAGCATTTTGGCGAGCTGGGCAGCCAGCAGTGTGTTTCAATTTCACTTGTCTAGACAGGGTTTTGGGTTGCCCTGTTCTGGCAGGCAATGTGAGATTTCATGCCTTGATCTTATCATGCTGCGCTGAGTTTACTTCAGAGAGAACACCTGCAGCCTGAGTGGGGATTCAGGGAGAGCTGCAAATGCACAGCACGTCTGAGGATTTGGACCCCTGTCCTTGACAGGTGTTGCTAGGAGTGGCTTTTGCAGTGTCTCAGTGGATTTCAACACTTTGGAATGGTGGATTTCCAGACTTGGATCCTTCCAGGTAACTCATGGGTCAATCACTATAGACCAGCCTTGATTTTTCACTGCCTTCTGTGGAACACAAGTGGAAAACAACTTCTCTAATATGCCAGGAAATTCACTTAAGGACACCAGACTCTTACATAACGTCCTCCCATTGTCGAGCAGCTCTCAGAGAGGACAACTGTGGTAGATTTAAAGCAGGGGTTTGAGCAGGTGGCTCATTTGCACAGACTTTCACTGGAAGAGTCCCACTGGTTTTATTTCTGAGTGAAGTGTTGGTGCAGGTGAGTGTATGTGAATAGTCCTACTATCAACACGATTATCATTTGTACCAGAACAGTGCCTGGGGTCAAACAAGAACAGGTCTCCTTTGTACCAGGCACCCTATGAACTCCTGGAAACAGACAGTTCCTGCAGTGAAAACTTGCATCTAAACAAAGCTGTCCTTTTCTACTTTGGTCTGCAAGTATTTTTTATTATGATTTTTATTGCAGTTCCATCCATATTTATAGATATGAGTAGATCTGGGTTTGTATCAGGGTAAATGCCTGTGTCACTCACCCCTCGAAGTATATGGTGTACAAAGCTCTGTGGGAACTGCCTGTAATGTTTACTGCACAATGACCAGTCACTTTGCTTAAGTTCAGGAGTTAAGTGATTACCAGGACTGAGATATTGACGATTTGAACCTCTATAAAAGAGATTTTTGTCTTCCTGTTGGTTGTATTATTTATATCATTAAATGAGTGTCTTTCTTTAACCTTTGCCAAGTTGCATAATTCTGCATCGTTTTCTCAACTGGTATTAGGGAGTACTCTGGAGGCTTCCTTGCTTTTTGTAAATAATTTTGATGCTGACATCCAACAAAAGTATCCCTCAAATTTGCTAGTAATTGATAGGTTAAAAAACCTTCCTTTCTGAAAGTGTTTAGACAGCAACTCTCCTGTCAAATGCGAGCCTATTTCAACAGAACAGCGCTGTAAGAACACACGTGATGGACATGCTCGCTGTAATTGTGGTCCAGCCGGTCACGTATTGTCTTTGACAGCAGCCACTACAAAAGGTTTAATGACAAAGGCTCCCAAGCCCTTCCAGTAGCAGCTTGCCTCTCCAGCAGATAATCTGTGTGTGACTCGTGATGCGAATAGATCAGATGAAAGAGCTTTCTCTGGGGTGGGCTGGTGACGCTGCCTGCAACTGCTGGCACCTCTCCTGGCATGGTGACCTATCCGAGAACTATTGCACGGGGAGATGCCACCAGAAACCAAGTCAGGGCACACACTCTGGAATAATCGTCTCACCACAGAGCAGACCCTCTCCCAACCTCCCTCAGTCAGAGGTGAGCTTACACTTTTAAGTATTTCAAGTAAAAAGGTTTATACTTTCTCTGAATATGTAGCAAGCACGATCTAAAACAGCCCTGTAAATTCCATCTAAATTCTGGACCTTGGTAATACTCATTGTGAGGGGTCCCTCAGTTCAACAGCATGTGCATGTGTTACACAAAATGTATTTTCTTTAATTGGTCCTAACCTGGCTGTGCAAATGAGGAAACTGGAAACAAGATCTGAGTCCTGCCACTGAGAAAAAAGCAAGTATTGATGGTATCATTTCTCTGGGCATGGCATCCATATTGCACACAGCATCCCTCAGCTGTTAAGCGGTTTAGACGGCTTAGAAGGGACTTGGTTTTTTCATTGCTTTTTTTTTTTTTTTTTTTTTTTTTTTTTTTGATAAACGATTGTGCTGCTTCGCCGAGGATCAGAGGACACTCCACACCCTGCTCTGCACAGTGTGAGAAGGTGCTGCTCTCCCTGCGCTTCCAAGGGCCGGTGCATGGGGGAGCGCAGCCGTTCCCAGTTGCCCCAGAAAGGCGGAGGAAAGGGAAAATCACTGATGTGCCAGCAGCCTGGCACGGGCTTCCTTGGCCGTTCTCTGCAGGAGTTGTACAAGAGCTTAACGCTGGAGCGAGGATGCTCAAAACTCAGCCTGCGATGATTTGTCACCTTCAAGGAGAGGTGGTGACAACCCCTACGCCCTGCGAGCGCGAGGGCTGCGAGAAGGGGACACTGACCACAGAGTCTCCCCCTTCCCTCCGGTTCCACCCGGGGGTTCCCCTCATGGTGGAGGGGCCTGGCGGTGCCCGCACACCTCCAGCCCTGCCCAGCCTCACGCCCCGATGAGCCGCGCTGGGCGACGTTTAGGCTGAACGTTAGGAGGGATTTCTTCACAAAAAGGGCGATTAGACATCGGAACGGGCTGCCCAGGGAGGTGCTGGAATCACCGTCCCTGGAGGTGTTTAAAGAAAAGACAGAACACGGCACTCGGTGCCGCGGTCCGGCTGACGAGGCGGCGTTCGGTCACAGGTCGGACCCGATGATCTCAGAGGTCTTTTCCAGCTCGCACGACCCCGGGGCTCTGCGAGGGGCGCGGCGCTTCCCGCGCACCTCCCGCGGCCGCCGCTGCCCGGAGCGGCTCCGCGGCCATTGACGTCAGGCAGGGCGGCACGTGACGGCGGCGGGGCCAATCGCGGCGCGCGGAGCCGCTCCGGCAGAGGGGCTGTGTCGNCAGGAGCCCCCCGCGCCGCCACCGCCGCCACCACCGCCGGCTTTTGTCCGCCGTCCCCGCGGGAGCCGACCCTCCGCTCGGCCGGCGCCCGCCCGGCAGCATGGACGCGGCGCTGTGACCCGCCGGGGGCGGATTGGGAAGTTTGAATAAGGATTTTATCGCTTCCCTTTCCCCCTTCTCCCCTCGGTGCGGCTCAGTCCCTACCTCCATCTTCCCCGACAGGTTTTGTTGTTTTGTTTTTTTTTTT